>PVJO010017529.1:0-38810 GCA_004026905.1 Hystrix cristata | reverse complement strand
TCTCTAAGAAAATATTCTTCATGCTGCCTAAAGGCAGGTTTTAATTTTACAAAGCAGAAAACTGACAAAACCTCTTCATTTTGTGAAAGAGAAACTGATATCTTATGCATTTGTTTTACTTGTAATAAAACAATTATGATTCTGTATAGCTTTAAAATCAAATTTAGAGAATTAGAGCTTTGTTTTGAAGAGGTTTTTTGTTTTTGTTTTTGTTTTGTTTTTTTCTGATACTGGGGATAAAACTCAGGGCCTTGTGCTTCCTAGGCAAGCACTCTAACCACTGAGCTAAATCCCTAACTCCCTAGCCTCTGTTATGAAGAGATTTTTACAGTTCAGTACAATTACGTGGCTACCTCGTTTCAGATGACCACTTCTTGTATGCTTAAAGCCAGTTATAGTCTGGTACTGAGCACTTGTGTCCATAACATAATGAGGTGGGAGATACAGGAAAGTAATTCTATAACCATAGCATAAGAATTACTACATACAAAGATTGTTAAGGAAAGTAGACTTGACTTGAGAGAAATCCAAATGAGAATGTATAACATACTTCCAGGAAAAAAACAAAAAACAAAAAACAAAACAAGATGAGTATCCTGAAATGCAAACATGTATACACATAGCAGGATGAGAAGCAGTAAGAAAAAGCACAAAGCACGAAACAGTATGACAATTTCCAGGAATTAGACAGTGCTGTATGGAGGTAGTTAAGGCTGTATTATAGGAATGCTTGAACATAACATTGGAGGGAGGAAGCAGGGAAGGGAAGGGAAAGTAAAATGAATTAAGATGTGTTATACACGTACCAACCCCTCATTCTGACTGTAATCATTAAGAACTTCAAATATGTACTAATACTTTTTTTACAATTAAAAAATTGTGGAAATGAAGCTCTTTTGAACCTGATAAACACAATATAAACATGTACACAAATATACAATTATTCATGAAGAACACTGTTCCACAAATGGCTGAATGCATCATTGACAAGGGAGATATTTATTAGGAACAAACCTGATTCAATATCTCAAACTATTTTATCACATTTTTAAAAAGTGTTTTATAAATACCTAACAAAATTATTTATGAATGTGCACTTAACTTTACAAAAACATAAAGAAAACCAATCTAGTAAAAATGTCTTAATATGAAGCGCCACCAGTAGTGATTTGTAAATAATGGCTCAAACATTACATCTAATCACATTTGCTCTGACTATTTTTTGCTATTTCTGTTAATATGTATTAATTAAGTCATAATTTGATTTTCTAAAGTCTAATCTTTTGCTAAAGATGCCATTAACAACAGCTACCGATTAACTCATACGTGAAGTGAAATATTGCATAGCTCATTAAAAATAGTATGGAGTTAAACAAATTCATGGTGAAAATTAATGAATAGAAAGTTTCTTAAGCAGTAAGGTCTTATTTTTCAAATAATCACATTATCGTGATTTTGATAAATTGTGAAATACTTGACAGAACCACCATTCCACTTTCTCGAATGTATGCAAACTATTATTAAACATTTTAAATACTCTTTCTGTATTTTCTGAAAAAGCAATATTTACACTTTCAAGCATTCAATTTTTTCTTTCTTGAAAGTCATCAGTAAATCATAAAAGTGTCTATTAAATCTTTATTAGGAGTTCAACTCCTGTTAAACCAAGCTGCTTCATTTCTAAACATTGGTAAAAGTGTTTAAAACCAAAGTTCCACTGTCACACGAGACAGAGAGATCAGATATTGGAAGACAAGTGCAACGGTTTCTATTAGAGTATGTCATCTGGCCTCAAAATATAACCACAGGTAGTAGGTTTAAGTGTCTCTGTCACAAGTTAAGAAACTCTTCCTGAGGCAGATTTAGTAGATATGCAGCACTCACAGGTTAGCTTTTAAAGGAGATGAGTTCATTATGAAATTTTCATTTTTTTAAATCTTAAATGTAAAAAAATAATTTTAAACAATTCTGAATAATTATAAACAAAACAGTGACCCTTATTCCTAATACAAATGCATGATAAAGAGGGCTATTGTATACAGCAGTTGTGTGCTCGCTTCGGCAGCACATATACTAAAAATTGTATATAGCAGTGAGGTAGGAATAGGGTGTGGCTGAGGCTGGCTGGCAAGGGAATGTGACCTGGGGAAGTGGTCTGGACCTGACGTCAGCCTGAGGTGTGATTTTCAAGCACCAGCCCTCACGTGGACTGTAGGGAGTTCTCATGAGTTTCCACAAGAATCCCATTAGATAAATAGAAGTAACACCAGATGCTGGCTCTCTTCCTTTCTAGGGAGCCACCAGGGAGGGGACTTTCCTTTTTCTCTCCCAGGGAAGATGATGGCTGCGAACCCAGCAGTGCAGCTATCATACCTTTCTAATGGTAAACTCTACCGTGCCTTTTAGGCCCAGTGTACATTTTCCTGTTTCTGTTGTTACGGTCGACTTTCCTTTTCTTCTTTTCTTTATACTCTTAACTAAAACTTTAGAACTACTTTTTGTCCCCCTCATTCAATTCTTTGCTTGAGGAGGGAAAGAACCCAGGAATATCAGAACCCATCCGATAACAGCAGTTGTCATTCTCACTATGCATCAATAAATATTAATAGCAAATAGCAATTCATATTTTGTAATGACTTCAATTTAAACACAAAATTAAATAAGATACTTAAAAGTGCTTTCTTTACTTGATTGTAGATTTGAAGGCTTTGCCTATTAAATAACTATGATTTAGTATCTAACTTCTTTGTTTCAGAATTATATATTTCGAATGACTTTTGTCACTTTTTTCATCGCTGTATTCCCCAAAGTCTGCTTCACAAAGTTATTAAGATCTAATATAGAGGGGGCTAGGGATTTAGCTCAACAGTTAGAGTGCTTGCTTTGTAAGCACAAGGCCCTAAGTTCGATCTCCAGCACCAAAAAAAAAAAAAAAAAAAAGATCTAATATGGGACAGAAATTCAAATGTCAAGGTGATAACAAAAATTGAAGCAGACCCACTGCTCATTCATTCATTTAACTGTGTTTATTCCATCTATCAAAAATTTGCTAAGTGCTTCTTATGTGCCAGGCTCACATCTAGGTGCTTAGAATATATATCACCAACAACAAAAAGACGACTCCATACTTCTTACATTCTACAAGGGGAAAAATACGTCAAATTAATAATTATAACAAAGATTAAAGGAGAAATTATCCACTTGTCATTAGTTCCATCAAAAGTGATGCAATATATGCCAGTTGTTTAGGTCAATGCTAGGAAAAAAAAAATAGAATCTTGTGTTTTAACTGACTCTCTCTTAAGTAGAAGGTTATTAATGTTACCTATTTTTTGAAAGAAGATGAAAAACGAATTTTGATGTGAAATATCTCATTTAAAATGTTTTCAACAAAATATGTGTGAAATTAAGAAAATTATTTCAGTGTCCTTTAGTTAAGAATCTTTTTCCAACCTGAACATATGTCTACTTCCTCCACAGTCCCACATATGTTTATACCTATCAGACATACAAGAAGAGTCCAGTGGGTGCTTGCCAGCCCGAAATAGGGAAATGAAAGTTTTATATTAAGATTTTGGTAAACAAAGATGTAACACTGTGGAGTCTAAACAAATTTAAGCAGTGTTAAAATGCTAAATGAAAAAAATGCTTCTGATTATCAGTATTTTAAAATGCTGAATGAAAGTCCACTAGAAAATAAGAATTTTAATGTATTACATAGTAATGAACCTCTAAGAGCTAATGTATAAATTGTATAGGTTTTGCATGGCAAAAGATAATATATTTGCTTTAAATCATCATAGAAAATACATTTTTATGCACATAAAACAATTACTAGAATCACTCCTTTCAACTCCAAAAATTCCCATTCTGATGATATGGCCTACATTAACTTTTTCCATTTGGAGCATATAATTTAAATATAAATTTACATTATTTTGGAATATTCTTGCTGAAACCAATTTAGTGCAATTTTTATTTTTAATTTATATCCTTAAACTTTACCATAAGCCTTGATATGCAAGAGGCAGATAGGTTTTTCTCATGTTTTCTGTTTAAAAGAGGTTTTACCCTATGTACAGAATAAAAAATGAAAATTTGAAAACATCATATAAAAAAGAAAACAATTCACACCAAAAAGCTCATTATTTTAAATATAGTTGCCTGAACATGAAAAGTAACCACTATGCCACACTCAATATAATCCAAGTTACTTTCGTTTAAAATCCCATAAAAACAAAAGTAGGATCTAATTCTCTGAAGATAGACACAGTGTCCGCTATAGATCCATAGAGTGTATGAAATATTTGCCTAGCCACTTTGCCAACTCTGTTTCCCACAAACCTCCAGCCTTTGTATTGGCTGTATCAGAAATTAAGAGAATGAGGTGTGTTCTTGATGGCGAGATAATCTTTTCTAAAAAGCAGAAAAAGGGGCTGGGGATGTAGCTCAGTGGTTAAAGTGCTTACCTCACAAGCACAAGGCCCTGAGTTTGATCCCCAGCACCAAAAATAAATAAATAAATAAATAAATAAATAAATAAATAAATAAATAAAAAGCAGAAAAAAAAATGAACTGAAACAGGTACTGATATTGTTATGGTTTATCTCTAGATGTCCCCCCAAAGCCTCATGTGGTAAGAGACAGCTGGATCTAGAGTGTGTGATTACTAAATTAATCCACTGATCGGTTCGGCATGGTTCTGCTGGGATCAAGGATGTGACACTAGGATTAATGGTATTAGGATTAAGGGCGGGAGTACTGCCCACTTTAAAGACAGGTAGCCCGGATAAGATATAAAATACAGGAAGAAGCTGGTTAGCTGCTTGCTTGCATCCCTTGCTTACTTTGCTGCCTTCTGCCTGTCTGCCATGCTCCCCTGCCTCGGACCCAGCTGACTGCAGACTGAAACCTCTACAAACTGGGAGCCAAATAAACCTTTCTTCCCCTAACTTTGGTGTCGGGTATTTTGTCCGAGCAACAAGAGAAAACCTGACTAAAACAGATAGTGACACCAAAAGTGCAAACACAACATATTGGAAGTCTAATAGAAATTTTTATATTAGCTCTCCTGAGGATCTTTAAGTTTGTGTATTTAAAAAGTGATTTTAGAGGGCACCTAGAAAAGACCCAAAAACAGTATTTTCATTTTGAATATTATAAAAAGCCTCATAATTTATGAATATTTTCAGTGTATTACAAAATTCTCCTCTATAATTTTTCTTTTAGATAAAATATAGACAGGCAGAGAGAGGAGCAGACATTTATCAAGGTTTCCACTTTGTTCACTATTTTCTTCTTTCCCATACATCACATGACCTCCAGTCTGATGCTTTTCCGAAGTGTATTTTTAGACAGGTCCGTGGATGCTATCTTTTGTGAATTGCCGCTTCTTCACACATCTCCTCTCGCTCTGACTGGGTAAAGGATTATGGGCTAACAGTACTATTCTTTTTTTTTTTTTTTTTTTTTTTTTTTTGTTGTGCTGGGGATCGAACTCAGGGCTTTGTCCTTTCAAGGCAAGCACTCTAACCACTGAGCTAAATCCCCAGCCCTATACTACCAACTTTCAACAAACGTCTTATGCAGAAATGAATGGTTTTGCTTTTTAACTCATCCTTTTTTGGTCTGGAAATAACATTTTTTCTTTTTCCTAGAATGAACACCTCTTAATAGAATTTGTGTATTTTTATTTTTTAGTCAATTTTAATAAGAATGGTCCATTAAACATCAAAATTCAGATTTTCTTTAGCTTAAAAAAATTATACTATATCCTTAATATTGTCTCCCATCCATTGAGAATCAAAACATACATTCTTGTCCAATAATTCAAAACAATGATTTTGTCTTCATTTACTCTATTTTCTCATTTTGGTTTATCTTCAACTTTCATATCGGATTCCCTGGGTCAATCTTTGTGTCCCTTCTGTTTTTCCTAGTATTGTCCACACAATTTTTGTTTTTGTGCTTTGAGACACATTAAAAATTTTGTTCAAGTCATCTATTGATATAGCAGTGAAGTTCCTCTTCCATGCCAAGAATGCTTTTTATGAGTGCAAATATTACACTCATGTTTAAACATTTTCATCTTATTTTGAAAATTCCATCACCTCTATGCTTATGTATATATGTGCACACTCACAGACACAGACATTATACATGCATACCATGTACACACATCTAGGTATTTAATAATAGAGTTATTCTTCAGTGCTAACATGCATATCTCAGGTGGGCTCCCTCAGATGTGCTGAGCAGCTCTAGTTTAGATGAAGGCTTTACTGGGCTATTTGTTTTCTCTTGAAGCACAAGAGAAAAACTCCCCCGATTCCATGTTTCCTAAACTTATCTGTGTCAAAAGTAGGGAGGTGGTGGTAGAAATTCCTTCACTGACTCATGTTCATACATCAGAGAACTAGCTTTGGTCACAAGGCCAACACCTACTCTACACATTTAGTGAGTATTAGGTCTCTTAAAATTCAATTTCATTCTAGATTGCATGATCTGCCTTTGATATTTTCTACTCATTAAGAGTAGATGGCAGCATATATTACCAGTTCTACCTAGCTTCTCATGGAAACTGGGGATGAATCTACATTTTAAAGCCCCAACCTGGAAATGGTTATTTTCAAAGGTTAGATGGACTAGAGACAGAAGTAGATAAGAGACAAGGATAATTTAATGAAGAATCATCTTATTTGCTCTTTAATGATTCTTTGTGTGATTGTTAACTGTGATATGTCAGTTTGACTGGAATAAGAACTGTCTGGCAGATTAGTAAAATTCTGGGTTTGTTGATAACTGACAAGCACGCTAGCACACAGGACAGAGAAGACACACAACAGATGAAGGCCCCATCAACCATGCTTGTAGCCTGTGTGGAATAGAAAGGAAAAGGAGGAGGAAATGTTCCTGTTTAGGAAATGCTCCACTCTTCGTCATTGCCATGGGCCATCAGGTTCCAGGCTCTTCAGCCATTCAAAACAACTTGAAACATCCCATCTCCATTGAACTTCCAAGCCTTTGACTGCCACTAGATCCTTCAGCTCTGCAACAAGCAGATCAAACTTGTGGACCCTATTACCTCTGATCCTGTAAGCATACCTAATAAATCCCTTTGCATAATTATATATACATTTCTATTGACTCTTTTACTATACAGAACCCTAATACATCCTATAACATATATCATCAGCTGAAAGGATTGTTTTCTGAGTGCATGAGTGTTTTAGTTAGCTTTCCACCACTGTAACAAGTACCTGAGATAAAAACCTTAAGAAAAGGTTTATTTTGACATAATGTTTTTAGTTCATGGTTGGTAGGTCCTGTTGATTCAGAAGCAGTCCATTTTGACAAGAGCATTTACAAGAGAAAATTCTTCATCTTATCATAGCCAGGAAGTGAAGCAGAAAGACAGGAGTTAGGGTCCCAATATCCTCTTCAAAGACACACGTATAATGACCAAACATCCTTCCACTAGGCCTCACCCACTGATAGTTTCACTACCTCTCAATAATGCCATGCTATGAGTCCCAGGCTTTGGACTGATACCAGTCAGTGGCTGGGTAAGAATAAGGTCACACTGCAGGAGGCGAGTGGCAGATGAGGGAATGAAATTTATCTGTATTTACAGCTCTGTAATATGCTTGAATTATCCTGAAGGCATGCCCCCCCACACACACACACGCAACACACACACACATTTTCTCATCTGTGGCAAAATTATCTTCCATGAAATGGGTTTCCCATTCCAATAAGGCTTGGGGACCACTGCTGTAGACTTGACAAAGCCTTTAGTACATAAACTTTAAGGGGATTTTTAAGACCCAACCATAACAAAGAAGACGAAAGTAAAAATTACACATTGATCTTCATCAAAAGGAAGGTTAGGGTCATAAGTTACAGACCATTCTTAGGATAAATGTTTGTTATCAAAATTAATAGACAAATAAATAAAAAATCTTGTTAGATAATGCTCTTAGCCTCTTGGGATATGAAAATGATTAACGTAATAAATCATGGTCATGATAAAGCTAAAGAAATCTATTTGCTTGATAATTTTAAATGACAGTTTTGTGGTACATACCTTGTGGCAATCTTATATTTTAATATTTATAGTCAAGAACAAACATAAGCATTTATTTTATCTGATTTATAATATTTTATGGTTTCTTATAATATTTTTATTATTTATTGGATTGTAGGGTTAGGAGTCTGCAGTCAGTTAAAAAAAAAAAAAATTCGAATAGGTGCCTCATTCGGCCTTGTAGCTAATCCTGACTAGAGAGTTAAAAACAAACTTTTCTGGGGAAATTCCCCTGGGAAATAAATAGGTCAAGGATACAGGTAGAAAAAGAGAGAAAAAACAGATAAAAAAGGCACCAAATGATCTGGAGACTTGGACAAAGAGACCAAAAAAGAGATGGCAGGCAGGAGACACAGAAAAAGTCAAGGGCACAAACAATAACCCGCCCTCACCTCCAACAGAATACAGGAGAAGCAAAGGCAGGGGGTGGGGTTGCCAACTGTAAGGCAGTATGTACTCACACCTGTGCACTAACATGTACATATCTATAAATGTATATTCACTCTAGGGTCACTCTATTATTCATTCTAGAGTCCTTATTGAGTACAACAGATATTCAAATGCCCCCTTACTAACTCTAAGCACAAATCAGGTACGCCCCTGCCAATTAGCCACCCAACCCAAAAATAAGGCCTTAAAATGTACATTAAGGATAAGTAAAGGAACAGAAAGAAGGTGCACATAGACCGCCAGAAGAAATAACATTAGGCAGAGGTGACCAGAAGCCAATTAAGTTATGGCAAGTTCTGGGTTGGGGGAAAGGTCTCTGCCCCCGACCCATAAAAGCAGGCAGGAACCAAGGGCCCACGGGTCCTCTACCTTTCTGGAGCCCCCTACCCCGATTTTTTAAATCAGAGTAGCTATCTTCTCCTTGCCTCCCTTCCCTTTTCTTCTTTATAAATGAAATATTTTCCTTTCATTAAACTTGATCCTTTTAATTTTTTATTGAGGCTTAGGGCTGAGTGTATGACCCTGGTGGGCTGCATTGACAGCGCGACTTGTTCCACAGTTGCAACATCTTCGGGTTCCTGACCAGGAGCCAGATATGACAGTATTATCTTTACTAAATGTAAATATTTTAGAATATTTATTTTGTGACTTACACCTAATTCCTGAAAGATGCCATTTACATCATGTGGCATCAGTAAATATAAATTGAATGATGAAATACTCTGATAAGAAATTTGAAGTTTGTGTTTTTCATACAAATAAGGGTACCATCTGAATTCTACCTAACCATCTTTTTCTTTTTCATTGGTTTTCCACATATGCATGGAATCAGAGAGTTGTACCATAAAAATGTATTTTTCTTGAAATGTTTTATACAGTATGTTTGCAGAATTTATTCCATTTCATTTTGCTTTTTTTTAGAAATGTCAAAGTTTTTTTTTTTTTATTAAATCAATGTATAAAACTTCAGGGACCTAGAAATTCATGACTTTCTTGAAAAGATGACAATTTGTAGAACAGCTTCTTTACGTGCTAAAAATGCTTTGACATGAAAAAATGTGACTTTTAGAAACATTTGACTATATTAGGCATAGTAAAAGGTTAATATCATATGTTTTTATTCATAAATTCTTATATTAAAATGTTTTATGTTTTTTGTTACCGTATGTAATCACATTTATATATCACCTATGTTAAATAAATAAAACTTTACAAATGTTACTTGTGGTTTGCATAGCACAATTATACTCTTTGCTTTATGGATGGCATATAAAATTAATTAAAAAGCAGGTACTATAGATTTCTTTCCACAAACATCCTTTGATATATACATCTGTGTCCTTAAGACTTTCTAAATTGTTCTGGCAAACGACCACATAATAACTCAATATTGTTAAAGTGTTTGAAAGTATTGGTAGTTGAGTTTTTCATTGGTTTGCTTTTTTAAGAATAAAAATTTTATTTTAATAAATGTAAACATTTTCCCTTTCAAAGTTGTGTTTGTGTTCACACACATGAGTGTGCGTACCTTAGTCCTCTGCATTTATTTCATATCTTGGAGTTACCCTGGAGTAAAATTTGATTATACAGCATGTGAACCTGTCATCCTTACATAAAAGTCAAAATGTGATAGAATAGTCAACAATATATTTATCTGATATGGTAGCTTTCATGTTTATTCTCTGGATACATTCTGATTTAATTAATTCTACTAATTCTCAATCCACTGTAGGTTGTGTAAGCTTTAACATCAACTATTTTTGATGCAGAGTTATAGCATGTAGAAATCCTGGAGCATTTTGGAATTTTCAAGGGAAATAATGCTAAAATGAACAAAACAGGAGAGGAAAAAAGAAATAAAAATTTGTTTTCTGAGAAATGACTTGGGGGACATATAAATTATATTTTCAGTTGGGACTGTGAGACAAGTGGACATGACTTGGCGTTGGTGTCTCTGGCTTGGTGCCTAGAGGACAAAGATCACCCTTCACAGTGTGGAAATGTGAAAAGGCCAATAAGGAATTTCTCTGTGTGAATGCCTGAGGAAATGGAAGCACAGCAGAGACTAAAGCCGAGATCTGTCATCTTTGCCTCTTATCATGCCCAGCACTCTTCGGTCACCCGTGAAGTCCCGAGAATGCTCTCGGTTCCATTCCCGTGAGTCCTGACGGGGTTAGACAGAGTGTGTCGCTCTGGCTTTGACCCAGCAGGACTGTAATGATAATCCCTTGTCTACTATGACACTCATATATATTTTGCTGTTTTTAGAGGTATTACGAGTAAGGGAAGCTGGGTGGGCAGATGTTACAAATGAAGAATGGGATCTGTAAATTCAGAAGGAAACACTGAATTGAAGTCTGTGATGCAATTTAAATTTCAGATTACTTTTTAAATGAGGAACATTCTTTGTGACTTAAACTTGCAAGGCACTTTACCAAGTCTGGGTTCTGTCTACAGACTATAATTTCAACTACCACATTAGTTGAGTACATGCCCCCAAATTTTACGTTAGGCTCAGGTCCCAAACTCACTGACAACTTGCAAATCATACATATCTCTGGTGGCCGAAGGTAATTTCAGTCCCTCCTCACTTAAGTCCATGCTCACTCTTACTTGGGCAAGCTTGCAAGCCAGCGATGGCACATCAGGACAGAGAGCCTCTTCCTCAGCAGCCACCAGTTTTCATCCAAAATTCTCAGCAAAATCTTTCAGAATCTTACCTACACTATTGGTGCGAGTGCCCTAAAGGGTAAGGTTTTAATGGGCAAACTGGCAAAAATAGCCTCACCAGTAATGCACACTCTCAAAGCTATCTATTGCCCAAACTTCCGCAGCAAAAAAGATGGGGGGGGGTGTGGGTCTAAAAAGATGTAAAAGTAATTTGCTGTCTCTGTAAAAATATTTCATAAAATAAACATGGGGACATTTAAATTGATGTGGCACAGAATAAAATATAATACATTTGGAAGAAGAGATGACAAAAATAATGAACACAAAAATATTTTTATGAAGGTAACAAGCACTAATGAGTCAAAGTGTAGGCACAATGGAAAAGAATTTGTCAATGGCAAAGAAAAAGTCAAATAATAAAATAATTTAAGTTAGAAATCATTTTAAATAAAAAAAGAGACACTTAGAATTACATAACGAATTTTGTTTGAAGAGAAGTAATAATTTTGCCGAGGATAAACCATCAGTAAAAGTAAGTGGCACAGTTCACACGATAAATACTTTTTAAAAATCTATAAAGATGGAGATTTAATCAAACAAAGGCAATGCATGCAGGTCATTCTGATAAAATAGGCTCAGCTATGTAAAGTGGCTTGCATTCAAAAGAGGGTTCACTCCAATGTAATGTTAATATTCAACTTTCTAAGGTCACATAAAGCCCTATATTCCTTATTTTTTCATACTTCCTAAAAAACAATGTAAAATATGAATCATAAAATTGCAATTGTGTAACATTACTATAATTAATAAATATATAAAGTTATAATCACTCCTATTAATGATTCATAAATGCAAATCAACCATAAAGTAGATGTATGTATCCAGTAGACAAATTTTAAAGCATGGTAACTTTTACAGAACAAGTGGATCTGTTGTATCCACTAAAAATCACAAATTAGAGTTAAAAATAACTTTGGAAATTCTTTGGGATTTTCTTATACATTGAATACATTTCTACTCAACATGGGGCTTTATCTTCTAGATATAAACATGTCCACCGAGAGATGGTACAAAAAATACAACTGGCAGCTATTTTTAAGCTAGCAAAAACCTGAACAAACCCAAACATCTATAAACAGAAAGAGAAAAGAAATGTTATATCAAATCGATAATAGTAAAACTAATGCAAAAAATTTAGCAATGTAATAGTAAAAATATAGATACATCCATATATTATGTCACACTATAAGACAAAAACTACAATAAAATTATAAAAATATATAATTCTATGTTTACATATGCATATATATGAAAACATACATGAAAACATATGTACATATATGCCCCATTTAAACAAATAGATATGTTATTGTCTATTTTCTATGTTTATGTTGGGTAGTGGTTCACTTTTGCAAACTATATTGTATTCTTGAATAAATGTCATGCATGAATTAATGATCAAAGTCACCTGAATCAAGAGTTTTGAATTATCCTGTTTTTACACTGAGAAAGTCCACGCTGATTTTTTTGGTTAATAATGGAGAGCTTAAAGTTAAATTTGGCAGTCCATGCTGCCAGTATATTTCCATACCTTCAGTGAAATTTTACCCTCATCTTCTGTGCCTTAATTTTTATTTTTCCTTTCATTGTGTCAAAACTTCAAAAATAAACTTCAATCACAGAAGCACCTAAATTGCCTCAAATGGTATGTTTTAGGATTTTAACTTTCAAGTACTAGATAAGTTTTTATGAATACAGATTTTGGCCACTACCTTTGGCCTACAGCACAGACTAACGTTGCCACTTGAGTATGTATTTTCTATGAGTCAAGTACCCTGAAATCTCTTAAAAGCAGAGAGACTTGCACAAGTTTACATGAGAAATAAGTGCCAAAGTCACAAATAAAACTGGAACTCAACTATTCCTGTAATTTCTAACTTTTGAGGTGTATCTTAAGAATGAAACTGCTCAAATATTTCTTTAGAAAACAACCATAATATCCTCCTTCCATTACTTTTAAGGAAATGTGATTTTCAGAATAGAATATAATGAAAAGACAATACAAAAATTATCCAATATAATTTTGTTATTTATGAATAACTCATTCATTATTTCAAAATCTAATTACTGATCTTCCAGACTGATCCCAAAAAAGCCCATAAATTTTATTCAAAACACAACGTGCGTACTTTAACTCACCTTTGCTATAGGATTTTCAATACTAAAATGACAGACTATAAATGTTTATTACAAGTACTAAAATTTCAAATAAGAAAAAATTATACAAACTATATTTTAGTATGATTACATAGCACATTAGTGTATGCATCTTTATTTAGATAAGCAAATAATCTTGAAATCTTTGCTCTTTATATATTATCAATGTGCATTTAAAAGAAAAGCACTACTCTTAATTGCAGAAAATATGTTTTACTTTTTATCTACTAAGTTTTAATAGTATAAACTTAAATACAGTACACTAGAATGAAGACCATATTTTATGGTCAAGACTATTAGTCAATAATCTTAAAAGTCTGTATCTTTTAATATAAAGAAGTAGAAAGAGTGTCAAAATCTTTGAAAATATTCAAGGATTTTAAGTACCTTTTTTCAGGATAAGGAAGCACTTTATTCTGAATTATATTGGAGCACTTTCATGTTAAAACAAAAAAGGAAGATTCTGTTTAACACTGGCAAGAGATAAGAAAAACTCAGTTGCAGAAAAAGAATTGTTGGGGCTTAATACATTTTTTTTTTTTTTTAGGTGCTGTTATCATTTGCTCCAGATTTAGGGTAAAAGCAATAGTTTTTTGAGATTTAGGACTAATACTTTACAAAACTGCTCTTCAGGTGGTTCAAATAGGAATTTTGGTTTATATTTGATAATTTTTCAACATATTATGTCACATTCTTACATTTCTCAAGTAGTTTTACAGAATGTCTATCCACTTAAGCTTTATTGAGACAGCAATGCAAAATCCAGACAATTCATGTATTACACATAATTCAGATATTTCATTTTCCTGTTTGAAACTATAAAATTGTCATACTTTAAAACAATCATATAAGTAAATGATCTTGACAAGCATGTGCGAAAACTCAGCATTTCAAAGAGTATGACATATTCCTCTCTACCTAATTTAATGTAGGTGGTTAGTGAGGGCGTTTCTATTTTTTGTTATTTAGATGATGAGAAAAATATCTTGGATACCCCCAATTAAGGTTTAAAATTTTTTTTAACAATTTCATGCAAAGGTTGACCTTTCCCTAATAAGAATAACAACTCTTAAAAAGAAATCTACATATTTCTAGAGAAATTTTATTATACTTTTTAATTGACTGAAGTTTAAAAGTTTACATTTAGGTCTTTTGCATACATACAGTCTTATTATTCTATGTTGTTTTGAAAAATTTTACAAGAAAAAAATTGAGGATAGAGCCTTGCAATTTAAAATTGCCAAATGATACAATTTTTCTTAGGAAGCCTAAGAACTTTCAAGTCTCTTGTGTGAGATAAGATGAATTTCTCTTTCTCAGTAAATATAGACATTAGTTTGCCAACTCTTTTTGAAACACTAGCTTTCAACATCTTAAAATCTCCTGGTGACTTAAGTCTCAGCAAAATAGATATTCAAAGCTATGAGGGGATAACTTTATATAAGAGAGGTCTACAAACAACGTTTATTATTAGGAAAAACACAGATCCATTTATACCTTAAGATTTTCAATTCTGTACTAATACAGCTCCTAAAATTCCTACTATAAAAGATTTATCTTTACAATTAACTTTCATGTATATATTGATTGGGAAAATGTAACTTTAAATGATCTTTAACATTATCAGACTATTAAATTGAAGAAATGCATGGAATGTTCTACAATGTTTTATTTCCATGTAATTTGTTTCTCAACTGTGGTTATCAGCAGAACGACATTGTGTTTGCATAGTAGAAACTGGGTTCCCAATAAAGCACTTATCACAAACCAATTGAGAATTGTAAAGCAGTAATGATTGTAGATTAAGGTAATGTTCTGTCATATTTGTACAATCAAAGTCATAAATAATGTTTCAGATTTAATGAATAATGTAGCATAGTGAATGAAGGGATTAATAAATATTACAATAAATATACATACTACCTAGGGTAGCTGGCTTTGAGTTTATAAATGAAGCATTTATTTAAGAAGAAACTGTCATAACAAAGTATCTCTTTTCTTAATAAGATATAGAACATTTCATCCCATTAACTAAGATTTTCTAATTTGCCAAAATGGACACATGCTTCCAATAAAAAGTGAATAACAACATCCTTTTGGTTTTCTATCAAAAATTTGTAAATGTTCATTTTGATATTGCTGTTGAATTTTGGCATGTTTATAGATTCCATGGGGAAATTTTACTGCTAAGAAATATCCACATTACCTAGGTAATAGGATTTTTGATCTGAAATAATCTTAGAGGCTAAATATATAATTTAAATAGGATATTGACGTCAGAAGAAGCTAAGTGATATGGTTGAGGTTATAAAACAAATTAATGTTGATAGTATCATGATTAGATTTTGTTTCTACCTTCATCAAGAGGTTTTTCTATAGTACAATTATGTTTCCTCAAATTTTCAGTTAAAAAGTGCCTAGAGCTAATGGAAAATATGTTATTGTTAATAAAATTGGTTTAAGGTTAGTTTAAGAATCAGTCTTAGTGAAGCAATTTGGTTAATTTTCAAGAGTTTACATGATGATGTCAATTTCTTAATAGTATAATCATGACTGACAAAAATAAATATATTACTGTTACATAGCACACAAGAGGGAAGCAAATCCATAATTAGTCATAGGTTCTACAAACCTATATAGAAATTTATAAAACTTAAAGCAATATTACTTTTAGGATAAAAGCAATTATTTTATTTCTAGACACATGCAATCTAGGTATTGAGTTTTAAAGACGATTACTTTAAGATTTTGAAGAATGTAGACTATTCAGTGTTCCAAAAGGAAAATATTTTTAAAATGATAAACATTTTAAATCATTTCTAATGTTTCCCCCACTGGAGCCATTAAATAAAACCCTGCTTCTCAAATATCTAACATCTAAACTCCCTAAACTCCCGACTCACTTTCAAACCAAGGACTCTATAAATACTAAGTTGCATTTACAAGCATTTTTTTCTAATCTTGCAAAAATTTTCTGACAATTTTATATATTGTTACATAATACCATTTGTGGATTTTTAAAATCTTTATTATGCCTTAAAATTCCAGCCTTCTCACACTCACTTCCGTTGATGAATTCCTACGTATTTTTCAAAGCTGAATACATATGCCCCAACCTTTATGGAGGCTGCTCAGTCATGCAGGTAATATAAATATAAATTTCCCTTTTTCTGCCATCCCTGCCTCCACAGTGTTCAGGATAGGCTCTTGGTATAGCACTAAAAACATTGCTATTTAGTCACATTGCCTTTTCTGTACAAACTTTGCCTGACTGACTTGTGACTGTTAGTTTTGACTGTCACCTTGATTGGATTGAGAAATGCCTAGGAAAATAGTAAAGCACATTTCTGGATGCATCGGTTTGGGTGTTTCCAGAAATGATCGCCATGTGGATCAAACAAGTGAGGTGAAACACTTGCCCTAAATGTGGTTGCCACCCTCCAATAGGCTCAGGAAACAGAAGGAACCAAATCAGAAGAGCGAAACGAGCCATCATTTGAAGCTTAGTTTTGTTGGAGGGGTGTGTCTTTGTGGTGGGCATTGCCTGTGGACATCAGATTCCAGTTCCTTTAGCCTCTCATATGTAGTAACATGAGTGATCCTCCATGGAGTTCTGGGCCTTCAGCCTTAGACGGAACTTCTTCACTTGTTCCTCCTGTTTGAAACTTCCAGCTTCTTTAACTGAGCGCTAATGACTTCTCTGTCACCCCATGTGTAGACAGCCACTGTGAGACTATCTATCCTCTGATCTATCCTCTGATCCAGAAGCCAATTCAGTAAATCCTCTTTTATAATTACATGTGCTTAGTGGTTCTGTTCTTTCACACAACTCTAATACAGAAAATCTGTACCAAGAAATGGGGCAGTTTCTGTGACTCTACCAGTCATGTAGTCCAGCAGTTTTCAGAACTGGTTGATGAGAAGAATTTGGAAATGCTTTCAGAAACAAGCTAGACAAACTCTAGAGTGCTGTAAGAGGCACTTAATGTGTGATACTGATGTGAACTCAGATGACACGAATGCTAACAGGAATGCAGACAGCAAAGTCTATGCTCGTGAAGTTTCAGAGGGGAATAAAGACTCTATTGAGAACTGGACTAGATGTCATTCATGTTACATTCTGGCAAAAAAATCTGCCCATGCCCTAAGGATTTGTGAGGCTGAGTTTAAGCACACTGGGTTAATTATTATGAGACTTTGCAGAAGACTGAGATGAAGAGCAGTAAGCTAATTGATCTGGTGGAGGAAATTTCAAGGAAGCCTAACATTCAGGCTGTGCCACAGGTCCTGTCAACTGCTTTTAGTCAGATCTATAGTGAGCCCCTGGGCACCCTGGTTATTCAGAGCCAGTTAGGGAAGTGCTCCTATAAATGTGGTCATTCAGGGACAGAGAGACTGCCTCAGCTGTGTACCAAGGGGGCCTGACTACTGCTTTAACATGTGGCAGACACTGACATTATCCATATGGTGCTGGCTTTCTAGGCATGAAGAACACAAGAATTATGGTGTAACATGGCCTTCTACACAGATTAAAGTGAAGCCCTGGGAGACCAGGCAAAAACCTGTGACAGGGTCATAACCCCTGCCTGGAGTCTGTGAGATGATGTGTGAAGCTATAGGGGCAAAATTGATGCTGCACTGAATACCCCCAGTAACACAGAGATGCTGGGAATGTAGGACATCTAATGAGAAAAGCATCAGGCAATGAGCAGAGCCAGCCTGAGGGAGATGCCTTATGGGTTGCAACTATAAGACTGCAGGTTTGGGGCTGCTCTAACCCTTTGGAATTCACATCTCACTGAAACTTGTCTTGCATGGTTGACATGGAGCTACAGAATTTAATGTTTGCCTTATTGGATTTTGGTCTTGCTTTGGGGCTTATAGATAAAACCTTATCATGAGTCTCAGAGAAGACTTTGAACTTGGACTTTTCAGCAATACTGGAACTATTAATACTCTGAAAACTATTAGAGATGAACTAAATGCTTTCTGCATAATTAGAGAGCTGTGAGCCCTTTAGGAGCCAGGGGCAGAATAAAATGCTTTAGAACTAAAATGTCCCACAAAACTCTCATGTGTTCAGATGTGGGGCTTTTGTAATATGATTGGATCATGGGGGAACTATATTCATCCATGAATACTAGTCCATAGGTGAGTTTAGAGCTGAATGTGTTGTTAAGAGCTGGTGTCTGATTGGAGATGGGTTGCTGGGAGCACAGCCTGAAAGGGTATATTCTTGTCCTCTGGTTCCTTTTCCCCTTCTACTTCCTAGCTTCCATGAGTTAAACAGCCCTGCTGTACCATGCTCTTCTGCCATGTCATTTTTGTTTTGAAGCCCAGCAACTATGGACTTAATCTCCCAAAACCATGAACCAAGTTAAACCTCTCTCCCTTTCAGGTGGGTCTGTCATATATTTTGTCCCCACAATGGGAAATTTGATTAATATGATTGCCTTGAATATCAGAAGACTTAAACTTCAAACATTTTGGCAATCATGGATCTCTTGAGAATTAATAATTTTTAGCATTGTAATAAGTTAAGGTTTTGTACGTAATCTAGACCATATGTGTTTGATACTATGGTAAGGATTCAGTGAGTTTCCATTTGTACCCAGAATAGTTATATATTGTTAGGTAGAATTAAGACTTTGTTATTGTGTTCATTTGAAGGCTAAATATAATTTAAGGAGATGTGTGTGAGTGCCATTTTGATATGACATGGACTTCTGATGGCTAATCTTGATTGTCAATTGGGTTAAGAAATCCCTAGGAAATTAGTAAAACACATTTCTGGGTCTGTCTGTAGGTGTTTAAGGAGATGATTTGTATGTGGAGCATTATACTGAGGGAGGAAGACTTGCACTGAAGATGGATGACACTCTCCAATAACTTGGGAGTACAGATGTGCAAAATCAGAAGGAAGCCAGACAATCCTTGCAAGACCTATCCTTGCTGGAATAGGTGCATGTTTTGGTACTGTCATTGCCTATGAATATCAAACTCCAGCTTCTTCAGATGTTTGATGTGGACTCACACTAGTGACTCTCTAGTTCTCTGGGAAGCTTCTAGACCTTAATATTACTGGGGTTACGTCTTTGGTCCATCTTGTTCTGAGGCTTCAAGCCACTTAAATTGAGCAGCTATTGCTTTCTCTATCTTTCTAGTGTGCAGAAGACCATTGTGTGACTAACACCTCACCTTGTAAGCCAAGAGTAAATCACTTTTAAAATTTATAATTATATACATATAAACATATATAAACATATATATATATTCTATTCCCTCTATACAACTGTATGCTAGCCAGATTTTCCACTGTTTTGAGAAAATATCTGACATCCACAACTTAAACACAGCATATTTATTTGCCTCACAGTTTCTAAGGATGACACACATGGTCAGCTGACTCTGAGGCAGGAACATTGTGACAGACGGTGTGGGAGAGCAAGGTGATTAGTTTGTGACAATGGGGAATACAGACAGAAAGGAAGGGGCCACAGAAGGGAATTGTACCCAATGTCATACCTCCATTTCTTACTCAAAATATGCTTTATGACCTGAAAATATGCTTTAATAATTCACTCAAAATATGCTTTAATAACTGGCTCCCAAGGTAATCACCACACTGGCCGACACATATGTCATTAAATTAAAATATCCAAGATTTTGTTTTTGAGAGTGTGAGTGGATGTGTGTATTTTGATATCACAAATAAAAACTAGCATTTCATCCTCAAGGTAAAAAAAAAATCTTAAGATGACTTTTCAACATACAGTACAAAAAAATACTGAAAATTCACTGCAAAATATTTAAAAGAAGTTCACTCCATACCTTGAACCACATATCACAAAACACTCAAATTGTATTGTATTCCTAAATGTGAAACCTAGTACTATAAAATTTCCAACATAAAACATAGAAAAAAATTTTTGATTTGTAACAACTATAATGTTTATTATATATAAGAGAAATAGCACAACCCATAATTGAAAAATCCTACTTAATAAACAATGAGAATATCTATACTTTGAAAAAGACTGCTAAAAGAATTTATAAATGATCTTAATCAAGGACAAAATATTTGCCAACATAAAGATTTTAAGATATTTTAATATTAAATATAAAACCATATAAACTAAACTAAATATTTTAATATAAAGAATTTTATCCTGAATGTATAAATAAAATTTCACCTGTACTAAAAATATATGAAACATTACAAATGAAGAATAGAGTAGATGATGGCTGGATAAGATTTTTCAGCAATTTTCTCATAATACAGCCATCACCGTAGGTGGCATTCACACACCAAAATACATTGGGAAGAGCTAAGGAAGCCAGGTGAGATGCCATATGCCTGGACTCAGTATAAAACAAGGAAATATGCATAGAAGAAGGCACAAAGGGAAGACTTGCGGCATCAGCTTTCCCACAAATGCAACAGCATAGCTTAGTGAGCAAGACGCTTCTTGCTTGCTAGGAAAACAATGCTAGGAACGAGAGTTAATCTGCTGCTTATCACCAATTGGATCTATAGACGGCTACATATTATTTTTCCCTGAAGTTGCATAATACACAATCCTATCAGCACTCTTCAGGATACACCATCTGTAAGTCACAAAACAAAGACTCCCCAAATTTAAATTTTAATTTTAAATCATATTGAGTAGAATTTCCTATGACAATGTAATGAAAGTAGCATTTTTTTTTAATTTTGGAAACTATACAATTACATGGGAATTTTTTAAAGGTACTACAGAACAGTCATTTGATCAATAAAAAAAAAAAAAATTTAAAAACTTCTTTAAACAAAAGAAAATGGAGACCAAACATACCAAAATTTAAGGGAAACAGAAAAAGAAACACTAAGAAGGAATTTTATAGCAATCATTGTCTACTTCATAAAAACAGAAAGATATCAAATAACCTACTGCTGCAGGTCAAAGAACTAGAAATACAAGAGCAAAACAAACCCAAAATTAGTGGAAGGAAGGAAATAAATAGAAATAAATCAAAAACTGGCAGACTGTCTCACAATGAAGAATGATGTTCAACAACAACATAATAGTCCCTCAAATGTACTATATAAAAAGTCAGTCATGTACAAGTGGAAAGCAGAATAGTTACAATAGGCTGAGGAGACTAGGGAAGAACGGATAGGCGAAGCTGATTAATGGATACACAGGTTTACTCAGATTAAAAAAAAGTTCAGTTTTCTACTATCTAGTAAAGTGACTTACTGTGAAGTGACTACCCAGTTAAAGTAACAATGCACTATTTTCTCTTTATGAACAAGAAAGGAATTTGAATGTTTTCACCATAAAATAATAGATGTTACAGGACATAGATTGGTTTACCCTGATTTGAACATTACACTAAAGATGTATTGAAGCATCACACTGAACCCCCAAAATATGTACACACTTTAGGCATCAGTTGAAATGTAAAATAATGTTATAATCAAAATGGCCAAATATTTGAACACCATCAAGAACATAAACAATAGAAAATATGTGATACTGGTCTTTCTGTGTCTGGCTTTTTTTGCTTAGCATTATGATCACTAGTTCCATCCACTAACTTGCAGATGGACGATTTTCTTTATGGCTGAATAATATTAAACTGTGTACTTACACCATATTTTCCTCCTCCATCCATCTCTTGATAGACAACGAGGCTGATTTTACCGTTCGAAACTGTGAATAGTGCCATGGAAACAAGGGTGTGCAAGAATTCCTTATCTGTGCTGGCTTCATGCGAGGAGTAGATACCTAGGAGTATAGTTCTATTTTTAGGTTCTTCAGGATGATCCATACTTTTTCCACAGTGGCTACACAACAGTGAATAAGAGTTCCTTTCTCTTGTTCTCATTGCCAGCATTTGCTATTTTTGTTATTTTGATAACAGACATTCTGACTGGAGTGAGATGGAATCCCCATGTAACAAAAGGAAGGAACGCCATTTATAATGATACAAATACCAATTCAAAAAGAGACAATAATAATTCTACATGTTTGAAACATCCAAACATTAATAGACCTAAAAGACCAGATAGACTCATGTAACAGCAGTCACACATAGGTTGTGGCCACAGGAAGTTGAGGTTTGGATCTATACCAACAGAGAAAAGCCACATCATGACCTTTAAAAAGATGAAAGTAAGTTTATTATAAAAGTACAGCAGATACGAGCATACATAAGCATACAACAATGCAAGGGACAGAACCAAAGAGGAAGGAGAATCCTCTGGAGAAGGATCTTGTGTGAGACGGAACTTACAGCAGGAGAAAGAGAAAACACCAACACACACAAATCACACACACTCTATTTGTAGCCAGGTGGTTAGTTTTTTAAGTATTGTGTTCAGACACAAGTGGCTTCGGGCTGGGGATTTAGCTCAGTGATTAGAGTGCTTGACTTGCAAGCACAAGGCCCTGAGTTGGATCCCCGGCACCACAGAAGAGAAAAAAAAAAAAAAAAAAAGTGGCTTGGTGCCCACAGGCCTATGTGGCTGGAAGGCTAGAAGGATCATTCCCAACCTTGACTAAAGTCAAGGGATGGTCAGTTTTTGTGTATGTTATCAATTTTCTCTATACTTTCCTCACCCAGGGGAATTAGCCAGTTTCTCTGCCAAAGTCACTTCAGCAAAAACCTGCTTTTCCCTGACTCGCATCACTTTTAACCCTTTCCTTTATGATTCACTGTAGAAAGACTTACTAGGGAAGGAAAGGGATAGGAAGAAGGGCACTAAGATCACAGAGAGGGAGAATAAATCAAAAAATAAAAGGCGCAAATACTGAAACATCACAGTGAGCCCAATTAATTTGCACAATTAATAGGCAAAAATAACTATAATAAAATACATGTTGCTCTAAAGAATGATTAAAAATGAGTAATCAAAAAGAACGATTACCAGAACAAATATTAAATTATGTGGCCCAGGCTGACTCTGAACTCATGGTGATCATCCTGCTTCAGCCTTCTGAATTCTGGGATACAGGCATGTGCCAAGACACCCAGCTTAGAATAGCCAAAATTTGAAAGTCTGGCATTACCACACATTGGTAATGGTCTGGGGTAACTCATGGTGGAGAACAGTTTAGCAATTTAGTACATATCTATGTGCACATACCATATGATGCAATAAGTCTGTTTTACATATTTATCAAAATAAATAAAAGTATTCATACAAAGCTTATTCGTGAGGTTTACAACAGTTTCATTTTTAGTCATCCCAAACAGCTAAAATGTCTTTCAAGAGGTATAACATATGATGTGATAAAATAATCATACTGTGATAAGGTCAATGATACTTTGTACTACTTTTCTAGAGTTGGTGGTTTGCAAGAGAGCATATTTAATACAGGACAAGTCCACGTTACAACATTCACACTCACAAGCCAAATGCAGGAAGAGTGCAGAACATCTACCTACGCCCAGAGACCTGAAAGATCCAATCAAGGGCTGGGGGCCCATGACAATGTCTCATGTACATCTGTGTCTGCAGTAAAAGGCTGAGGAAATCTATAGTGCAACCAAGATACAATAATACCCACAGCAGCAATGAAGACTAGAGCTCACCTGAAGCAAATGGCAGTCATCCTCCACGACAGCAAGGCCCCGAGCTCCCTCTGCAAGGAGAACAGCCAAGTTCCCTTCCAGAGAACCAACCCGAAAGAACTTCTCTGGGGGGATTGAGGGTTTAGCTTAAGTGGTAGAGCACTTGCCTAGCAAGTGCACAGCACTAAGTTCGATCCCCAGCATCCAAAAAAAAAAAGGGGGGGGGTTAAAACAGCCAGCTCCTATCTTCTGCCCCTGCGCTCCTTTATGTTGTGTCAGCAACAATCCTCAGGTGCATCCTCTATGCCCAGAAACACACCAACTCAGTCCAGCTGGGCGTTCCTGCTCAAACTGACCACAATAAGTCCACCACAATCTACCCCTGCTCAACTTGATAACAAGACCCATTTTTTCAAACATAGTCCCCAGTGCCAGATTTGTAAAGAATTAACCTATCTTCATCTATTCAGATTGACATTAACAATACAATTCTTACTGCACTCAGTCCCACATCAGAAATAAATATTCAAAGGAGTTTCAAAACTGATTACAAACAGCTGTTCAAAAATTACAACCATACATACAAACATACAACAACTCCATTGTGTCTCTCTTGCTGGTTCTAAAACAAATTAATCTGTTCACAAAATACAGTATACCAATACGGTGTACCCACATTAAAAAATATGGCTTCAAATTTTAAATCTATTTTGGTTTCCATTAACTTTAACAACAGAGCATGGCAACACTAAGAAACACCCCGAAGGATCTTCTGCACCCCCAATACACTCATCCTTTCTGTTCAAAGGCCTTGGGTCATTTTTCCATTGTCCTGTTTTGTTTCCAACCATTTTCTCCTCTGTCCATCCTTGTAGTCCACAGGTCCCTGCTGGATGAACACTTCAAATTACCTGCTGGCTCTCCACTTATGATTTCCAACATAAAACTGGTCAAAAGCCTTCAGCAGTAATAATGCCACTGTCCCAACACCAGACTGCACTGAAATTTTTCTGCCACCCAGGCAGTATCTCCAAATACAAGCAAAATTCAGACCAACCTCTGCCAAAGCACATATATACTGCCTGAGATCCAGCAGCCAACACAGTCTTTCCCAACAAAGACCTCCAGAGCCTTGTCCGAACCAGCAGCATTCCCATCAGTTACTCTGGTTTTCTAGGCTCTAACCAGATTTTCTCATAATAAAGTTCATCACAGTCCTGGGATACCTCTTTGGTTGGTCTCTGAAAACTATTTCAAATTAATTCCAAAGGCTCTTAAGCCACATTGCCAGGCAACATCACAACAAGGACCCCGGTTCTGGTACCAAACTTTTGTATTAGTTACTTATCTAGAGCCGATGGTTTTCAAGAAAGCAGATTTAATACAGAGAAAATCCAAGTTACAACATTCACACACTCAAGCCAAATGCAGGAAGAGTGTTGAATGTCTTAACTATGAACTGGAGACCCAAAAGATCCAACCAAGGCCTGGGAGCCCACGGCAATGTCCCGTGTACACCTGTGTCTGTATAAAAAGGCTGAGGAAATCTATACTGGAGCCAGAATACGATGCTCACAGCAGAGATGAAGACCAGAACTCACCTGAAGCAAACAGCAGCCAAGCTCCCTTCTGGAGAACCAACCACAAAAGAACTTCTCTGGGGAAGCAGCTGGCCCCTATCTTCTGCTCCCGTGCTCCTTTATGTTGTGTTGGCAATAACCTTCAGGTGTATCTTCTACACCCAGAACCACAACAGCTCAATTCAGCTGGGCGTTCCTGCTCAAGTTGACCATAATAAGTCTACTACATACTTCATTTGTATGATAATAATAAAAGAGCTATTTAAACACACAAGGAATGGAGGAATCTTGTAATAATTATGTTGTGTGAAATAAGCCAGGAAAAAATATATATATGATGCCATTTATATATAACTGTGGAAAACACAGAGTAATTGATAGTAACAGGACTGCTTTCAATTTCTGGGAATTGCGAAAGGCCAAAAAGACTCTTGAGGGGTAAAGAATATATTTCTTATTGTGCTTGTGGTGATGGTTTCATGAGCGTGTGTGTGTGACTTATCAAAGTGTAACTTTAACTATGTTCAGTTAATGGATTTTGGACTTCATTTTTTGTTATTGTAACTGTTAAAATAACAGAAAGAAACAATTGGAAAAATATTCAAGAAAAAATATAAAGCTTAATTTATGTTACTCTACTGGTCTGTGAGTAAATGAATTTTAAATTTCTCTAAATACTTGTATATATTAAATTTCTGTCTCTGTCATTCTATCTTTTTAATTTTAATTTTTTTAACTATTTGGTAGTGGTGTTTTTCCAAGATATCAAATTGCTGCTAGTTCATTTTAAAATACATCTTCTAAGTAAAGTGTTAATTAACAGTTCTGTCATAAACTCAATATATTTCCACCACTTAGAATTCAATATATGTACGGCTAGACAAGAGATCGATACACCACATCCTTAAAGATAAGTCAATTGATAGTGAATAAAAGAAATCCATTCATCCAGTAAATAGTCTATCAAAAAGAATGACAGGAATTGTCACTAAAACAGATAAAGTGACAACAAGGAGTCAGATATATACTTCCGGGAGTTTTACTTGTTTTGTTGTGTTGGACTTTACTCATGATTCAGATGCAAATAGCACTTTTCCTGCAACTGTCTGCACACTTGAATAAAGTAACAAAAGGTCATGGTTTGTGCAATCACAAATCCATTTTATTTCAAGTCTTTCATGGCACAAATGTTTAATTTGTAACAGTAAGTAAAGAGCTACAACCTAGATAATGTGTAGTCCAATAAAAATAATGCACAGTTCCTGAATGACTGAGACTGGGTAGGACATCAGTAGATAAAATAGTACACGTAATGTAGTATGTGCTCCATGGAAATAAATAAAATGAGTAAGAAAAGCTGTATGTGTTGGCACACACCCGTAATCCTCACACTCAGGAGACTGATGCACTAGGATCACAAATTTACATCCAGCCTGGCCTCATAGCGAGTTCAAGACTGACCTGAACTATGCAGAGAAATCCTGGCTCAAAAGAAGATTTGAAGCAAGTATAATTACTACTAGCACAGTTGATTTAAACCTGATCAAAAGAGAAGGTTATAAAAATAATTTCAAAGTAGTCGGTTTTACAAAATGTGACTTTTTATTGAAATTTGTTTTCACTAAAGATTGCTTTAGGTGTTAACTAGGCAGGAAAGATAAAACTGGAAACCAAGTCAGCAATGGCCGCCCTCCCCATTCCTGATCAGAGTTGTAATCTTTCACAAGTTGCAGGCATTACGATAAGGCAACAAAAAGAAATAATAATTTTGAGAGTAAAAACTCATACATTATTGTAAGATAATTATTTACTGAAAAAAGCCTGAAAAATTTATAAATTTATCATGAAAATCAGTAAGTGAATTTATCAAGCACAGAAATAAGAAAGCTGACACATACTATCAGATGTATTCTTATATTCCAGGAGCAAATGAAAGAAAAATTAAATAAATGAATAACTCAATTTATTGTGCATCATTATATATAAAAAGCTCAGGAATAAGTTTAACAAAGGATATGTTGAAAGTTACCTAATACTGATGAGAAAAATTAAAGGAGATATAAAAATAATTAGGTCTGTTTCAGGAATTGGATCACTCTATCATTAAGATTTCAATTCTGAAAACTGACATATAAATTTAATGCAACCCCAATCCTAATTAAAACAGGGTTTTGTGCATTTGTTTCCAAAAACAGGTAAGTTTATTCTAAAATATGTGTAGGAAAAAAAATATGTGTAGAACTCAAATTATTTGATACATCTAATCAATTTGGAGACAGAAAAACAGAGTTGGAGGATTTAAACTGACTGATTTTCAGATTTACTATGAAGGTAGAGTAAATAAAATGTTTTGTATTAGCCTGATAATAGATTTTGAAAGCTATAGAAAATAAAAGAGTTGAGTAAAATTATACACACATCTTTAACTGTTTTCAGCAACTGTATTAATTTAATTCATTAGTGGTAAACATGGTAAAGTAAAAAGAATAAACTTTTTAGTAAATAGCAGTAAAGCAACTCAATATACAAGTAGGAAAAATGATCTTCAATAATTAATACTCAGTATTTGCAAAATGATGACCACAAAATTAATAGAATTATGTCAAAATCTTAAAGGTATAAAAATTTAGAAGAAATAAGAGGAGAAAACTCTGTGACCTTATCATAGGCCCAAAACCAAAAATTTGTTAGTACCTAAAGTGTACAATTTACAAAGGGGGAAATGAATTCCACAAAACTCAAAGTTCTGTTTCTTAGAAGCCACATCTTAAAAAATGAAAAGGCATTTCAAAACTGGAAGAAATTTTTCACAACACACATATAAATTACTTACAAACAATCTATAGTGTACTTACAAATCAGTAATAGGACAAGCAACTAAGACAAAAATTTTGAATGTACTTGTGTAAGAGAAGATATCCAAATGACTAATGAATATGTGAAATGTTTCTCTATATCTTATCTTTAGAGAACTGGAAATAAGCATGAAGATATTAAGACTCACATACTGAAACGCCTAAGTTAAAAACACCATGCAAGTTTCAGCTAAGTTAAAAACCCAGTGCAAGTGTCAGTAAAGATACGGAGCTGTGAAAACACCCATGCAAAGCTTTTCAGAAAGCAAAATGATGGAAGCACCTTGAAAACATTTCCTGAGCATTCACGATATGACTCACTAATTTCACTCTCGGCCATTTAATGGAGAATTTGAAATTTACGTCCACATAAAAACTTACACACAAGTGTTTATAACAGTGTTATTAACAACAGCTCAAATCTAGAAACAAGCCAGATACCCATCGATAAGTAAATGGTTAACCAATTTATGATGAATGAATTCAGTGAAGGGGACTGACTACTGACAAACAAAATAGAGGAACCACAAATTATGCTAACTGAAAATATTCTGAGCAAAAGTGTGCCTACAATATAATTCTATTTTTATTTAGTTGTATAAAAAGTAAAATGCATCTATGGTCACAGAATGCACAATTAATTACCTTAGACTAGATGTGGAGACGTGTAAGGGGAGGTTGACCATGTCCAGATGGGCAGGAATGTTACATGCTTGATATCTCCTATGTCTTTTCTTTTCTTTTTTTTTTTTTTTCTTTTCGTTTGTTTTGTTCTTGTTTTTGGTTTTTTGAGACAAGGTCTCAGTAGGTAGTTGAGGCTAGACTTGAACCCACTGTGTAGCCCATGCTGGCCTCAAACTCGTAACAATCCTCCTACCTTGGCCTCCCAAATGCTGGGTTTACAGGCCTGCACCATCACACCTGGCTCCTTTTTCTTGACTGTAATATTCATGATAGGGACGTATGCATTCTTTATTGGTTACCTATATGTAAGTGCAATATATATATATATAGTAATACAAGCAAATTATTTCTCAAAAACTATGATTCAAAACTTTACTGAAGTAATACAGTAAGTTTAATAGTTTAACTGTAAATCTTTATCATATCACCAGCACAGGTTAAAAGTAGATTATTACATATTTATATGGTATGTTTGAGTAAATTTCAATCTGGATTACTTCCTACTGCATTTCTCTTTCAAGACTTAGATTCTCTGGAGTGAGGTCGGGGAACAGAAATGGCTCACTCTTTTAATACGTAAAGAAACAGAAATATTTTTAGTCTTACTCAATCTGTGCCTAATCCTGTCTGTTGGTATTTAACCTTTGGTTATAAGGTAGCTTTGTATAAATGATGTTTAGTTTGTTCCTTGGAGTGGTGCTCGACTTTCCCTCAGTCTTTATGATCTGGCTCCTCTTACAGAGGCATGACCTTGACTCTTTTTGATGGCAGCTGAAGTCTATGCAGCATAACCATCCTTGACTCAGTAATCCATCATGGGATTGAGTTCACACCAAGTGAGCAACATATCTCCTACCAATTCTGTAACTTCTAAATTGCTTTCGATTGGGATGAAGGATCAGATAGGTCACTCTACTTTGCACTCTGAGATGTTCAGAGAATTGGAATGATTGAAATGCTGTCCATATTTATCCTAGGTACACCATCTCATGGTTCCTTCCAATTATCAAATGCAAAATAATTTAGTGAGTACTTAGAACTAATCTTTATATAGTATAATTTACTAATAAGCTCGAGGGTCCCCAGGTACTTTCCCTCCAAGAATTTCCCTACCATGTGCTGCTCCATTTGGATGATTGTTCACGGGAGCTTGCAGGTTGAATAGTGACGACAGCAACTATTAAGGGAAAAAGTGTCAATCCTTCCTTCCTGCAGAAATCTTTAGTCTCCACTAATGATTTATTTTAGAGTCCTTCTCACTTATTTGCTATGCCCTTCTCTTACATTAGCCAAGGATATAACTTGTCACTATGAATACTTTAGTGTCTAGAAGCCAAGTAAATATATTTCTGATTTCCAAGTTCATATGTAAACCAGAGACATAGGGTGGTGATGGAGAATTGGTAAATAATTGGAGATTAGTACTGAGAAAATCATAATGGCTCATTGGGATTTCTTTTTTAATCATCTCTTCCTCTTTCAAGAACTTTATTTGAACTTTGGGATAATATGAAAGATCCTTCTCGAACACACTTGTGTTGCTCATTTTTTTATACATTTGTTTTAACTTTAAAAATCTTAATATTTATAGACACAATCTTGAATACAAAGTTTAGCCATTTTGCAAAAAACAACAAAAAGCACCTTTTGATTTGCAAAGACAGTCCTTTTAATAAAAAACAAAGTAACTTTCTATCATAGGATGCTATTCATATTAATATTAATAATATCAAAGAGTCTAGTGATCATTTTATGTATATTGCTTACAATAATTCATGAATATTTAATTTATAGGGTTTGTTGAGAATCTTTTATATTCAAGCTCAGCAAATTTGTTGAACTCCTGAAGTAATTTAAATCATGGACACCAGCTAAAACCTATAGCTTTAAAATTGTACCTAAATCAAACTGAAAATGCATTTAAAAAATGCAACTTCAAACCACTATCAAGTAGGAAAAGTCTTATACATTATCCTCCAATAGAGACCATCAGTATAGAGAGATCATTCCTCTCATCCCCTAAGATTTTCATGTATTACTTCATTTTTTATAAACCTTATATTCCACTCATAGAAATTGTTTTAAAGCGAGTTTCAAGATCATAGTTTCAGCTATGAGCATTATACAGAATTTAAATAACCCTTCAAAGACTGAGCACATTGGTTTTATTATTTCTGAAATATGGTAACAAATAATTTTAGATGTGCCAATGTTGTGAACAAATGAAGAGACAAAATATGCAGCACTTCATACCCATCTGGAAATTTGGGGATGGAATTTTAATCCTTCTTGGTGAATTTTCCATTTATAGAAATACATTTCTTGATATTCAGGAATAAATACACAGTATTGGAATAGTACAAAATAGAATTGTGAAAGCTTTGTCAGCTTTTAAGCATACTTTTGAGCCATAAAATTTATGAGACTTTCCAGAAAATTTTAAACTTCAATATGTTAGACTCTTGTTGACATGTTACCATCCCATTATAGAAATGTTATACTTTTATGTCATACACAGAAACAATTTTGCTAGGAAATTTATAGGATATTGTGGTTTCAGTCCAAAAATGAGATACTATATTTTCAAGTGTTTATCTGAACTGACACGGGGCTTTATTTTAGGAGATCTAAATCAAATGAAGTACAAATCAAATGTGCATGCTTTTCCTGTAATAACCTACAATCTGGAGAAAATGGCTTGTGCTTTATATTAACTCATTAAGTTGCTCATGCCAGGAAAAGAGACTATAGAGAAATGTGGTACCCATTACTAGATGCTTCATCAAACCTAATAGAGTACTTGCATCTCTAGTTGGGACCAAAAAGAAAGGGAAAAAGGAGACTTGCATTTATCAAATGTCTTTTAGTGTCAACTTCTGCACTTACGCTTTTGTGTAAGAGTGAAGAAGGATGAACTGAGTGACCCTGTGTAATTGAGAAGTTCCTGATTTAAAATCATGGGTTAAATACAAATATTATATCCACTCGATACGGGAATTCAAATATGATAGGAGAAGGGGAAAATGTACAAAACTTCAGAATTAAAATTAAGGGCAAGGAGACAATTACAGATCAATTAAAAATTTTGGAAGAAGAAATACAAGTAGAAAAGGCTAAAAATAATATATTTGAAATTGGAGAAAAGTATGAGTTACATTATGCCAAAAATGTTTCCTTTTTTTAAAATATGAGGGAAAATAGCTTCTTTCTCAATCAAAAGTACTATTTCTACCCACTTTGTGGAGTCCAGGATTTGGTAAACACACAGTAGTGAGTATATAAATAAGTGAGTGAAGACAGCTCAAATCAATCCTGGTAACTTTCTGTTAAAGAAATAGAAAATTGGGAAATTATTCATTCTGTTATAATATAGTAAGGGATGGATTTGAATAACTTGGTTTGCTTCACTCTACATTTAATGATTTGCTATCTACATTATGCAAAATATTTTTCATTAAGAAATAAAGACATAAATAGGTGCAAAGCAAGAAATACATGTCTGTGCTCACCAAAACCCAGAACAAAATATTTGCCAGTGAAAAATTATTCATAACTGACAGATAAAAATTAGATTCTATATGACTAAATGAAAAGCAATTCTGAACATGCATACAGGGGTATCATGGTAGTATGAAGGGATTAAGGTGCACAAGTAATCTCATGAAAAGAAATGTGAACATCAAACAATATTCAAGTAAAAATCCTCAAACTGGGATGCACATATTGTCTATACATGATGGTTTTAGATAAAGGAATGATGCTACTGAAAGAGAACCAGCATTTATATGTGGAAATTCCATAAATACTAATGAATTCTGCCCAACCTGAGAGAATATTTTTTGATATGGCATCAGCTCACATTTTCTATCTTACCTTTCTTATATGAATTCTCTTTCTTATACATTCAAAGAAGAAAAGCATATTTCTCACTTATCCCAAACTTCATAGTTTGGGATATTGGTGCAAGATATGAAATGTCCTACACATTGGCAGACCACAATTTGGGGGAAAACTGAAGCCCATAAAAGATAAGGAATACCTGTGTGTGAGGTGTAAATCTGTAGTCCCTACTACTTGGGAGGCTAACCTGTAAGATTCTTTGAGTCCAAAAGTTCAAGACTACCCTGTCTCAAAAAAAAAAAAAAAAAATAATAATAATAATAATTACTATGCTCTAAGAAGAGAATGTAACATTCTATACAAAATTGGGTGAAAAAGTAAATATTTATTCAGTGTAAGAAAATAAATCATAAATAATTGCTGAAACATTAGAATTCGAGGTCCATTTCTTGCGAATTGTTTTAGGCAGTTTACTAGAACTGTTTACATAGAAATGTTTCTCACTTGCAGTCTATCTTCATTTCTTCTCCCATAATAAGCAATAGCTAACAGTAATTCTGAGTAATTATACAAATCCATTCCAGAGAAGGACTCTGAAACTCAAGGTTCCCTAGCTTCAAGATCATGTACTACTGCCACCAGGACACGAATCAATGATGGAATTTGAAACAAATGATAGAGACGACTCCCTTACCTAACAAAGTCACCAAAAGCCCATTGTAGAGCAACGGTTCCTTCCCTTCCTTAGACATGTTTGTACTGAGGCTGAGGAGTATAGGTAGGTACAGAAATTTTTGGTGCTTATGCTCAAAATTCTGTTATTGTAAAATAGAGAAGGAAGCATGCTGAAAAATTTAATTGAAAGACCATGTCATAGCTCTGGACTTTTACCTATGGCTGTAAGGAGTAAATGTATAAGACGAGTTTTCACAGTCTAAAACTGCATGTATCTGAACAACACATGAAGCACCTGTTTTAAGACAGGGATAAAAGGCAGCAAAAAATATGATCATAAACATTTTGAAAATAAAATGTTAAAACAAAAATTTATGGCTGGGGATGGTGGCCCACGTCTGTAACCCCAGCACTCATGAGGCTGATGTAAGAGGATCACTACAAATTCGAGGCTAGCCTGGGGCAACATAGCAAGACTCTGTCTCAAACACACAAAAACAAACAAACAAACAAAAAAAAAAACCTGACACATATAATGGAAGATTAGGATAGTGAAGACAGTATGAAAGAAGTGTAAAGACAAAACAGAGAATGGAAAATAATATTTGTATGTCGTATACAGCCAATCCTTCATATCTGGTTCTGGGATCTATACATTCAACCAAGATCCAACCAGCCTTAGATGGAAAGTGTGGGGGTAAAATTGTATCTGTACTGAACATACAGTTTTCCCTTGTCCTTACTTCCTAAATAATACAATATAACATCTATAAGAGTTTATATTGTATTCGATGTTACAAGTAATTCAGATATTGTTCAAAGTATGTGGGAAGATGTATGTAGATTAATGCAAATACTATGTTCTCTTATGTGAAGGGCTTGAATACTGAGGGATTTTGTTCTACAGAAGGATCCTGGAACCAATCTTCCACGTATACTAATGGATAACTCTATGTGATAAGGGACATTTATGATTCAATGATCCAATTGTAGAAGAGACATTTCTCTAAAGAAGATATACAAATGGCTAATAAGTGAATAAAAAGATAGTCAACATCATAAATAATTTGGAAAATGTAAATCAAAACCACAAAGAGACACCACTTTATATCCATGAGAATGACATTTATAAAAACAAACAAACAAAAAAAAAAACAAGAAAATAAGAAAATGGAAATGATGTGGAGAAATCAGAGCCCTTGTGTATTCTTAACAGGAAGATAAAATCATATAGCCACTGTGAAAAACAGTATTATGGTTCTACAAAGAGTTAAAAAGAATTTCTTTGTAACCCAGCAATTCTACTGCTAGATTTATGATCAAAATATTTGAAAGCAGGAATTAGCTTATTTGTGTATGTATAGCATCATCATTCATAATAGCCAAAAGACAAACAATTCAAATGTTCTTTTACTGATGAATGGAGAAACAAAATATAGAGAATATACACAAATTGCAGTATTTTCCAGCCTTAAAAAGGAAGGACATTCTGCTAAGTGATACAACATGGATAAATTCTAAAGACTTGGTGCTAAGTGAAATAAGATACAAACAAACAAACAAAAGAGAAGCATTTAATGATCGTATGATTCTATGGACATGAAGTAACTAGAATAGTTAAAAATCACAGAGAGAGAAAGTAGAGTATTTGTCACCATAGACTAAAGAAGGAGGGAATGGAGAGTTAGTATTAAGGTACAAAGAAAAAATTTGAGAGACGGATATTGGAAATGGTTACACAATGATGTGAATATATTTAACATCACAGATTTAAATGTATTTAATTATATACTTGAACACAATTAAATAATAAACTTCATATTTTACCAAAATATTTAAAAAATAAAAAAGCATAGAAATTGTGTGATTAAAATACTAGATCTCTAGCTAAAATGTTCTAAAAACTGCTGAAAAAACTGAGGAAAGACTGAATGAAAGGAGAGATATAACATAGCCAATAACTGGATAAATCAATATTATAGAGATATCTACTATCCCTGAAATGACCTATGGATTTAATATGATTGTAATTAAAATTATTTTTATAACTTTGAGAAATGGATTCTATCATTTACATGGAAATGTAAAGAACCCAGATTAGTCAAAAGAAATTATTTAAAGGATAAAGTTCACAGGTATATATTACCTGATTTTATATCAATATAAAACCACAATAAATAATACGGTGTGATTTATGTACAAAGACATAAAAATCAATGAGAGAGAAAAATAACCTGAAATTAACCAGTACGTATATAGTCAATTTGTTTTCTACTCATTTACCAAAACAAGTCAAGAGGAAAAGGATAAATTTTCAGCAATTGATTTCAAGACAAGTAGATATCTGTACGGAAAAAATAAAACTGTACAGAAGAACCTGTTATTACATTTTAATGACATTTAGTTTACACAGATTGTAGTTCTAAATGCAAGCTTTTAAACTAAAAATTAGGAGAGAAGGATAGGCTGTGGCTTTGCACCACCCATAAACAGCTGCTCTTGCCCCATCTCTGACTTGCAACTTGAGGGGAACTTTCTCCAGATTCTTGTTCTGACCCCAGCTTTTCGCCTAAGAACTGTAAAGTCAGTGGAGGAGAGGCTATCAGTGGCTGCTGTATGGTGCTGGAAGTGCCAAGTGTTTCACATCTCACTCACAGTTGCCCTTCAGCAATTAGTCAATGATTTTAGCTAAATTCTCCCTGGCTTTACAGATTGCATGCTGGGAAGCAAGTGCTTGCATCCTACCTCTCCTTGGCAACTACCATCTCTTAGATTTAAAGTTATTTTGTTCTTCTACAATCCCAGCTTCCGAGGAATCCAAGAAAAGTTTCAATTTTGCAGGTTATGTGTCATTTTGTTGTTGGAAAGTTAGAAGAGTTGCTCTTCCCAGCTTTCAAAATTCCAGAGGGAAGCTGAATTGCTGTGTGATACCATTCAAGACAGGCTAAAAGAATCTAGAAAATAAAACCAGGTCTGGTTACATAAAACTTTTCATGCATGATGGATGTAGTGGTGAACATCCTAAATGGTATTATTTCTTTCTATGTGGTAAAACTTTTTTCCTAGTTTCATCTTTATCACAATAATCTACATGAAATGGAAGTATTGATTGTATATTGAAATCATTTGACAAGTCTTGATGAACAGGTGGGACCCAATTTGTTGGTTTCAACAAAATTAAAAGGAAATTTATAAATGGATAACATATAGCTCATCAAACTTTATTTTATTGCATAATTGTATTTGAATTTGACAAGTAATTTCAGAAAAGATACAAATCATGAGTTGTGATACTAGAATAAACTTACTGCACTTTGACCAGTTTATTTATATACAAAGATTTTTTTCAGTATAATGGAAGATAATAGACACCCAAATCTTGCTGTCTAGCAATTTGTAATATTCATTTATGAATTTCAAAAATAATGGGAAATATAAATTTCGCCTATATAACTTAGAAATAAATCTTAATAAATTGGAATTGTTATTTGTGTACTAGTGTAATGACAGCTCAATTAGAAAAAAATATAGCTTTCAGAGTTTTAAAGGTACAGAAATTTTAACAAATAATAAAGTAAATATATGTTGTTTGATACAAGAAGAATGATGGATAATCTGTAAAATGTAATTTCAAAAATAAAAGTATATTACATAAGTATAAACTACTGGGGCCTGGAAATGCAAAGCAAAATAAAAAAAATTCTAATTTATATATAATACTGTTGTTTTAATATATTGCTATGAGTTCCAAACTTAAAAAGCATAAGAACTGCACTGGACCCATTAAAAATCATATCAGAGTAGCTGTATTTTAAAATGTCAGAGTTTTACAGAATATTTAAAATCTTATCATCAAAAAAAATCTTATCATTTGCAAATATTTAAACCTAATAAATGCATGTGTAATTTTAAAATATGATAGAGGGATATAATAAGTCCACCACAATAATTCTTAGTTACTTTTCTCTCATTGCTGAGACAAAATACCTGATGCCCCAAATTAAGGGGAGAAAGATTTATTTAGCTCATAGTTTCTAGAGGTTTCAGTCCACGATCTGTTGAATACAAGTCAGGGTGGCATGGCAGACAGGCAGAAGGCCGCAAGGTAAGCAAGAGAGCAAAGCAAGGGGACAGACAAGCCTCTTTCTGGCCGTTATAGTCCATCCAGGCTATCTGCCCTTAGGGTGTTTAGTGCTCCCACCCTTAATCCTACTATCACATCCTAGATCCCAGCAGAACTATGCCAAACCAATCAGTGGACTAAGCAGTCATCACATACTCTAGGTCCAGCCAACTCTGAAAACACCCTCCTATGACTGCATGAGGCTGTGCAGTCATAGGAGGGTGTTTTCAGAGTCCACATACTATTTTAATTGGTTTTTAAATGTTTTAAACTACCTATTCAAATGTGATAGTTGATGATATCGTATAAAAAATTATGCTTGAAGCTGCTAACAGAATCCTTCAAGGTTGAGCTCAAACAGTTGTATCCTGTGTTCTATTTTCTAAGTATATATGAAATAAGTAGAATATGTAAGCAATCAGAACTATTTCCAGACCCACAAAATATATCTAAAGAACTACAGTCAGTCTTATGTAAAACTGCCCATGTGCCCTAGTAATTTATATTTAAAATACAAAGCAAAAAATAGTTGGCCATCTGTCTGTGCATTCAACTCAATCAATATTTAGTTTTGTGCTGTATATTTTTAAAAATTAATTTATATAGTATATCTATTGCCAAGTGCCGTATATCACATTTGTAGTGTTTCATCAAGCAAATTATATGTCTTAAGAGGTTAAATCAAAATGATTGTTTCTTCTACAAAATTATGAAATTAATTTCTCCTGTAGAAGACAAAGTATACTTGGAAAAGACCTTCAATTCCTACAATGGTTTTACATAACATTACTGAAAATCATACTTTTCTCTTAGAAAAACACTTCTACAAATGCTTCTATATATGATAGTTTCAGTTAAAGAAAACCTAATTGATTTCTGCAGAGTATAGAGAGTTCATGCACTATATTACATTTTATAAACAACCAAACATAAACTTGGTAAAATTCTTTAATGAAAGAAATAATAAATTCTTTCTAAATATGTCAATATAGTGATATCATGATTAATAAAAAGCATTGTGAACTTGGAATAGCAGTAGTATGAAAAGTAGTAATATTTTCCTACTTTGA
>PVJO010017528.1:0-38847 GCA_004026905.1 Hystrix cristata | reverse complement strand
GTGCGTGCGTATGTCTGTGTACTGGGCATTGAACACTGGGCCTTTGCACTGGGCTACACCGCCCCCGCTTTTGGTTTTTTTGAGTCAATGTGTCACTATATACGTCAGGCTGGCCTGGAACTCACTGTGTAGTCCAGACTGGCTCCTACCTCAGCCTCCTAAGTGCTGGGATTACAGGAGTGCACCACCGTGTCTGACCCCAGCCCTTTTTCATATTTATTTTTGAGATGAACTTGCGAAGTTGTGCTGGCTGAGCTGAAACTTGTCATCCTCCGCCTCAGCCTCCCAGAGTGCTGGGATTGCAGGCATACCCCACCATACCTGGCTAATACTAAAGCAGTTCTTTTCTGGCTCTAGGAGACCATTTCAAAGAACTGTGACAATTTGAAATGACTAGCAAGAGAGCCATGAACAACAATTCATTTCTGCCTAACTACAGAGTTACAATTGGCTTGTTGAACACTTGGGGGTTATAATACTAAAAGGTGGCATTTATCAAGTTCTTACTATGTGTCAAGATCTATTGTAAACATTTTACCTGTATGACTGGTTTTAGATGCAGGTGTTTAAACAGCTGAATTTAAAATTCACTTAGCTTCTACTATGTGCAAAGCTGAAGCATGACAAAGGTGAACCAGGTAGGAGAAGTCACAGATTCTAAAATATGTCCCAAGACATAGTGCATAGCTAGGATCTCTTTCCACAGTTCTGAAATCCATGATTATCTGAAGCTCTAAACTTCTTCTCCTTTTTTGGGGGGGGTTGGGGATTGAACCAGGGCTTTGCACTTGCTAGGTCTATCACTGGGGTGCATCCCCAACCCTTTTTCTTTTTTTTGGTTTTTGAGACAAAGTCTTGTTAAGTTGCCCAGCTGGGCCTTGAACTCTTGGTCCTTCTGCCTCAGCCTGAGTAGCTGGGATTACAGCATGCATCACTGTGCTGAAGAATAAAATTCTTTTCATGACTCATTCGGCAGCAGAAGTCTGACCTGAACTGATGACACATCATTTATCTGTTACTTACACATTGTGCTATGTAAATAGTTTGATTATGGGGTTTTGTCCCACATGCCACCACAGTATAATGTTATATATATGGAATTGTAGATCTCTGAATTTGTAATTTATCTGTGATACACACAAATGTGCAATTACAGTTAAATAGTTGCTTCTGTTTTAGCACCACTAAAGAGTGAAAGATGAATAACAACAATCTGTGACAATCCTCTTATTTTTATTCATCATTTAAAATCAAATAACATTAATAACATACTTCTAAAAGTTTATACCATGTCTTATTTCCACTGGCTGTCATTCTGAAAAATAAAAATGCCAAGAAATGATGATAGCAAAACATGTTTATTCTTCCATGGGATTACAAATCAAAGTCAAGTATGTACAACTCACGTTTCATAGGATCAACCCAAATTAACCATCAATTCGGTTACTGAATGTCACACAGATAAGACAATGTGTTAGGCACTATTTTTAAAAGGACAAAAAATTTGTCCAGAGAGATAACAAGGTACACTAATTTTTCGTAACTTCTTAAATTTCTTTTTCATTTATTTTCTACCATGATTATGTGCAGTAAGTGAACTAGATTGTGTAATGCTTGATATAGATTGTCACAGCTCATCATTCATGTGTCTACTTGCATCAGTTATTAACATTATAGGAATATCAGGTCATGCAGCAGTTCACTCAGATTTAGGAGAATTTGTTTATTTCATAACCAGGTAAAAATTGGTTGCCCGGGAAAGCTTGATGAAAACATTGAGATTTAGAAAGACTCTAAAGCACAGATGGCTATTTATCAGCGGTGGAATTTCCAAGAGTTAGCTTAAAGCTGGGAATGTACTATTTTAGAATACAAAGGATCTAACTCTAGATACTTTGTAGTCTTTTATCTTCTCTCCTAAAGATTATGCCTTCTTTGCACCTTCAAGCTGGATCCTTCCGGGCAGTTACTGGGAAACAAGTAAACTTATGAAATGGATCCTTAGTCTTGCTAGTCCTTCGATGTCGGATCTAAGGAATTATCCAAACACAGGGTACTCTGAAGTTAATGGAAGCTTAGCTTTTAATTGAACCAAGAGCAGTAGAAAAACTGACAAAAATACTTTTAAAATGATTTTATTAATCCATAGACTCAGTTTTTTAATGATGTAAAGTTTGATAAAAAGACTTTGTTCTGGTAAAGTTACCTTTTTTTTTTTTTCTTTTTTTTTTCTGGTGCTGGGGATCGAATTCAGGGCCTTGTGCTTGTGAGGCAAGCACTCTAACCACTGAGCTAAACACCCAGCCCTGGTAAAGTTATCTTAACAATAATATAAAAGGTTGTTTTGGTTGCCAAACACACATACACACACACATACAAAGTCATGGAGTGCTTCAGGCTTTTGGAAACCTACAGTAAACTCTTAAGTTTTCAGGCTCAGGAAATCTTGTTTGCTACTGTAATGCATATAAAGGCCACATCTAAAAGCGTTCTGATTACTTAAACATTGTAGTTCAGGCTGACCATTTAATAAACCATCTCATCACTATATACACTGAAAGTGGTAATGCAGCTCAAGATGAGGAATTTCTATCAGGGGAAAGTTTCCTGTACAGTTGGACAGTTTTTCATTTCTTTATAAAGAATATACAAACTTAAAATATTTGGTAATTTCTTACATAGCTTAGTACTTTTACATTCTTAAGAATGGTTACATTTGAATTAAATATGTACATATATTTTTGGCGTGTGGTGCAGGGCCTTATGTAAATGCTCTCCCACTAACCTCCGTCTCCAGCCTCTAAATACAATTTAAACCAGTGACTTTAATACAAAATCTGATTTCTAAGAAATTTAGTCAAAATGTTTTTCCTGGAGCAAATATTTTTACTACTTTTTACTATTTGCCATATTCTCTATGATGTGTAAAAAAATAAGTCAGCTATTACATATAGGGATAAAGATACCTGGCTAAGAGCATACAGGTGTTTGGCAATCTTGTTTAAGAACTCAGATCCTTGTAGTCATTCGTCATAGGAGCGTTTTCCCACTAGTAGCTCCTCTACAACATAAAAATGATTTAGCCAATTTTACTATTTTTTTGAGGCCGTTAGATCATATTTCCCCTTTCTTTCACAGCTCTTAGGTATGTCCACATGTACACACATGTGCATACACGCATCACGGTAATCCAGATTTTAGAAGACCAGAATTCTGGTCTCGCTTATGTTCATACAAATACCAAGTACTGGGGCTTTGTCTTCTGGTTTATTTCTTCTAGTTCCTTAATTCTATTCCAAATCTTGGAATACATCATATCTTTTAGTCCAAATATTAGTCTCATCCAACCTAAGTATTATAAAAGCTGTCCACTGAAAGTTAAATCACACTTTATATTTTAGCTGCTTAACTTACTAGCAGGCACAGGTGATTGTACTTTAAACTATCGTTAGATATTCAATATTTGAGCTTATGCCATTTCGGACTGATGGAAGATTATACTATAAAATTTAAAATTGTAGCAGCAAAAATAGAGTTCATATTTTGGGAGACAGGTATTTTTTCATCTGACCAATTATAGTTTGAATTCACTCATGTGATGTTAACCTAAGGGTATTAAAAGAGTTGACATGATAAACATCCAAAACTTTTACAGTGCATTATCATTTATATTCTTCTCTTCAAAAGCAATATTAGAAATACATGAACCTAGAAAACGAATAAGCATTTGGTAATACAGTTAAATATCTATTTGAAAAATGCACAAAAAACACATTTAAATATGACTTTTGTTTGAATTAATTCTCCAGAGATTCCCTCCCTATCACTTCTGCTTTGGAGAAGGAGTGGTTCAGGGTAAAAGGGCAGAGGATAAACATTAACCAAGAATTCTTCCAGGTCCGTGAAAACATGCACCTTCTACTCCTTCTGCACACAAATGAAAAGAAAGAACAAGAGAAAACAAAATCCTCACCCACCATAAGTATAATGGGCACTCCATGAGAATCTGATACCAATCTCATACTTGTATAATGCTTTCTCTGTTTATGAGCTTTTTTTTTCACATGATTCACTTGATTCTGGAAATAATTCCACAAAGCTCAATAAAGGGTTACTAGCCTCACGTCACAGATGAGAAAAATGATGCTTAAAGGGACCAAGTGGCATCCGCATGCTTAAATTTTGGTACAGCCAAGGCAAGTTTAGAACTAGGTTTTCTGATTTCCTGTTTAATATTCTTTGTACTACACCATTTTGGTTTTCAAACAAATGAAGTAACTGTAGTTTAACAGCAAAAGTCAGAGGATTTCAAAAAGGCACCTTCACTTGGTGCCTCTTTGTAATTAGGAACAATTTACAAAAGAGAACAGACATGTACATTATAACATACTTGACATTGTAATCAAAAGGTCCCTCCCAAGAGAGGAGTTTAATCAATAAATTCAAAGTTAGGAAAGTTAAAAGTTAAAAATTAGGAAACTTGAAAGTCATTTTATTCCCTTAACTGATTATTCTATCTTCCTTTGTACTGATAAGATTGTAAAATGCAGTTTGAATGATAAATATATCAAGCATCTAGTAACTCATTTTCATTGTATAGAAAAATCTTCTGCACATCCTTCTTATATGGGAAATGGGAAAATTTGAAAATTTAGTTGGACAAAAATGCTGTTACTAAAAACATTCTATTGCTAGATTGATAATTTTGATGATAGTTCAAAGTAAATTGCGTTTAAAAATCCCAGTATATGAATAGATTTTGTTTTTCTTGCCTAAATTTGTTTTTTTTTCTTTTTTCTTGCCTAAATTTGGATGGTATACTACAACATCAAAACATTTGCTTCTGAGTGGTCGTTTGTTTTTGTCTTTACAAATATTTGCTTAAAATATTTTGTTTGAATTTTTAGATATCTTATAAAACATAAAATTTTCAGGAGCAACACATCAGGAAACAAAAATGAACATTAAACTTATTTTCTTATGTTCGAGCAAGAGTAAGGGAAGATAAATATTTCTGAGAATGGTAAAACACTTGGAACTTTAAACAAGAAATAGTTATTTTAGTCCTGGTCAGTATTTCTGAGACTGTTTACTTTGTGCATGAACGGTGTAGTTTTAAATATACTTTACTATTCAACATTAACTCAGAGAATGTAACTCCCAATAAAAATCTTTTAACCAGACTATATTTTTACCAAAAATCCATTTGAACTGTCAAGATAAACAGGTAATAGTGACATATCTGAACACTGAGGTCAGCTACATGCTAACAGAACAAGAATGGAGGTAATCACCTAGATACTCCAATTTAAGGATAAAGTTGTCAGCTTTGCCCGATAATTTAGCAAAATACCCAATTCAATAATGTAACAAAGTAAGCACAGTGCTCTGAATCAAAAAGCTCACCAAGCAGTTAGCGTGGGTTTACAACTTTGTTTCAATGCTTTCTTTGCACACTCTGCATTAATGTTGGTGTTTATCCTGAAATGACACCTGATCTGTTCTGGTTAGTTCTTTGGCATTTTTGAAGTCAACAGAAGCATTCCTTTCTGGGCTTCACTGCTTCCTCAGAAGAATGCACAGTATTTGGGACAAAACCGCTTTTAACTCCTTCCCAGCCATCCTGAATACAAATCTCTCCCTTTTTAATAAGTTCATAAATGTCTCGCGTCAAGATAGTGAAGGATTCCTCGACGTTGGTTGCATCTTTGGCTGAGGTTTCTATATACTTCATTCCACAGTCTGCAGACAGTTTTTCCGCCTCTTCCCTCGTAACCTGACGTTTTGAAGCTAAATCACATTTATGTCCCACCAGCAGAAATACGATCTGAAATGGCTGTACGTGCATTTTTGCTTCTTCCAGCCAATCTTTCACGTGTTCGAAAGATCGTCGATTAGTAATGTCAAATACTAAAAATCCACCGACTGAGTTGCGGTAATAGGATCGAGTTATTGATCTGAAAAATAAAGATAAAAAGGTTGTATAAGGACAACATGTTATTTTCCCCTTCTCCAACGAGTGTAACACCATAATCATATTTGAAGATACCTAGTTAAATGTGATTTAACTACAATTTATAAATCAGATGTGAAGTGTCATAAGTGAACAATATTCTGTGAGACTAATATGCAAACCTGTTTCATACATTGACAGAACATTAAAATAGTAATGTTTGGGGGTGGGGATTTAGCTCAGTGGTAGAGTGCTTGCCTAGCAAACGCAAGGCCCTGAGTTCAGTCCCTAGTACCCTCCCCATAAGTAATGTTCAGGCTAGGTGTGGTGGTGCATGCGTATAATCCCAGCATTGGGGAGCTGAGGCAGGAGGATTGCCATGAGTTCAAGGCCAGCCTGAACTATATAAATAAATAAACAAACAAAGTAGTAATGTTTACATAGGTACATAAGCATTTACATTATATGTCATTTTGCATTGTCTCATGATTACTTGTTTTTGTTTTTAAATACTGAATAATTTTATACCCTTGTGGTTAATAGTAGGCACATAGAAGGATTGGAGAGGGCAGGGATTGCACAGCAAATCAGATTTTAAAAATCTCTTCCTGTCATGTAATTTAAACCCCTCCTCTAACAGTTTAGAAAAAACAGGGTGGTATCATAGACCGAATGTCTGTGTTCCTCCCAACTGTTAGGTTGAAATCCCAGTTCCTAATGTGACGGCGTTAGGAGGGGAGGCCTGCGCCTTGTCATTTAGGTTGTGAGGTGAAGTCTTCAGGAGCGGGATCAGTACCCTTATGAAAGAGACACTGGAAGGCTCTCTGTTGTTCTTTGTACCATGTAAGATTACAAGAAGGTGGATGTGTGCAACCCCGAGGAGGCCCTCACCGGGACCTGACAGTGTCGGCACCCTAATCTCACCTGACTTCCAGCCTCCAAAATGATGACAAACGTATTGTTTAAATCCTTTGTTCTATGGAAATCTGTAACAACAAAGACAGACTTGTGCCAGTGTTAGTCACAGGTATATTCTTGTGCTAAACCAATCTGAGAACCAGAGTGTTGTCTGGACCTGGATATGAATGTGAGATGTGCTAGCGAATGGGTCTCTCTGCTCCCTCAGATCTGGGCTTCACTCTTCTCCAGGTCTCAGAAAGCTGGTCTGTGCAAGAAATCCTCCCTGAATTTCCTGGCCCTCTGCGTTGCAGGGGGACCGGCCAAGGCGGGTTAGTGGCTGGAAACTAGGGGACAGAGAAGTCAGGGGATCCATCCCTTCTTTTGTCTCTCTCCGGCTGTGACTGGCTCTGCTGGGCTGTGGTTGTATTCCTCTGCTTTTAATCTGTCACTAGGCGTTTTTTTTTTGGGACAGGGTCTGGCTATGTAGCCCAGACTAGATTTGAACTCAAGATCCTCCTGCTTCAGCATGTTACCATATTTTGATGACACCACTCTCTTTCCTTGCCTCTTTCAGGCAGGTGGCTAATTCACTATTCCAGTGTGTCACCATCCTTTTTGGCACCTTTGATTTCTTTGTCACTTCATTAAACTCTTTTCAGTTAATCTAGGGTTGGGGCATCTGTTTCCTGGCTGAATCATAAGGCCAGATGGCAAGACTTGCCCTTCCTTCCTTCTTTCCTTCTTCCCTCCTTCCTTCCCCTCTCCTCTCCCCGCTTCCTTCTCTCCTTCCTTGGCACTGGGGATTGAACCCCGAGGCCTCGCACATGCTAGACAAGTACTCTACCGCTGAGCTATACGCCAGCCCTGTTTTAAGCTTCTTGTGCTTACTTGTGCTGTTTTCTCTAGTTGATTATCTTCAACCCCTTTTCTATCTAGTAAACTCCTACTGTTCCTTTAATAGTGATTTTAAGAATCCTATCATCTCAGCCTGTAATCCCAGCACTTGGGGGGCTGAGGCAGGGGAATCACGAGTTTGAGACCAGCTTGGACTACATAGTGACACCTTATCAGCTTTTATAATATTTTGATTTGATTTGCTGGTATGTCCTCTATTCAGTTTCAAGCTCCTTGACGTTCATTTTTCACCTAAGTATCTAATAATCATGCTGCTTGGTAAATAAGAGATGTAATGAAATGTGTATTACATGGAATTGATTAAGTCAGAGAGGGAACGTATTAACTGTCATGTGAGCCAGGATCCTGGGTCGGTTTCCACGTTGTCATGCTCCTTGCTCAAACTGACCTATTCGCTTGCCTGAGGCACCCCAACCTTTGCGAAGGCCAGTGGGTGGCCCGGCACTTCTTCACCCTCCAGCTTTCGCAAACTTTCATTGTCCTCATTGCTCAAGCCACAGCTCAGTTCAGGGACCCCATACCACAAACACCTTTGTTACCGAAGTGTGAAGGAAGTGCATCACCTCCCCTTTCTATTTCTCCTGACTCCCAGTTTCTCCTCAGAATTCCTGATAGATTCCCAAGTGACTATTTCTAAAAAGCTTTTCTTGAGGGCTATAGTACTGCACAGACAATAATGTGGTTCATTGCTTTCTAAGAATTTTGAGGCACAGTTGTCTTTTGACCACTCATCTTCATGTGTATGCATTTAGGAAGATGGGCATTGTCATAAGAGAAACCTAGCCAAGACTATGTTATCAGACTGAAAGCTCCAATTTGTTCTGCATCAGGTCTTCAGTACTTCCCCCCACCCCAGTTAATTTACCATTAGTATAATTTTTAGTATCATTTAACAAAGCACATCTTTTGTGGTTGGTAATTCAATATTGAAATGCTTGTATTTATGCAGAGGCACACCTTGCACTAGTGTTTTCTTTTTTTTTTTGGTACTAGGGATTGAAGCCAGAGCTTTCACACATTCCCAGTCCTCTCATTCTTTACTCTGAGCCAGGGTCTCGCTAAGTTGCCCAGGCTGGTCTGGAACTTTTGATCCTCCTGCCTCAGCTGCCCAAATAGCTGGGATTACAGGAGAGCACCGTGTACCCAGCTTGTATTTAATTTTGAAAACTCAGGGTTGGGGATTTAGCTCAGTGGTTAGAGTGCTTGCCTAGCAAGCGTAAGGCCCTGAGTTTGATCCCCAGCTCTGAAAAAAAAAAATTAATTTTGAAAACTCATTTGGAATCCACTTGGCAAATCACTCTATAGGATAAAACTATCATGCAGTATGTGTAACACACTCTGTGAGACAGCCCTTATCAAGAATTAGTTGGAATAAAATGTCTCAATAAGACATCTATCATTTTCAATGTAATAACTTGGTCTCTAGTTTCTGTATTGGGTCAGGATATTAAGTGTAGAATTCTGATCTGTTAAGCTTCAAGATATAGTTGTTCCTTAGCTCAGCGGTTAGAGTGCTTGCCTAGCAAGCGCAAGGCCCCGAGTTCGATCCCCGGCACCAAAAAAAAAAAAAAAGATATAGTTGTCCCCTAAAGCAACTGGGCAGCCCTGCTACAATGATTTGGGAGCAGGTCTTGCAGAGGTAGTGAGGAGGTACCTGTCTTTCCCTGGACCTTCTTCCCTTAGGTCTCTGGAAGCGTTTGAAGGTATTCTGAGGAGGTAGGGAGCGGATTCTAAAGGAACTAGGTAGGGAGTTTTCCCCGTAAAGAATTTAAGAGTTGTTGATGAGTAATGATTCTTCATAACTGACAATATCATGTTGCATGTTACCTTATATCTATTTCCTCTGGGCCTTGAAAATCTCACTGACTGAAAAGAAAAAAAATTGGGAGAAGACGACAGAGGAAAGGGAAGAAACAAAACGGAGAGAGAAGAAATAAATAGATTTCAATCCGATCTTGGGTTTGTTATGGGGAATTAACTCTGCAGAGGTTTCGGGTCAGGTCCGCATAGCTGTACATTCTTTTATGTCTTAGGTTCTGCGAGAGATCATTATAATTGCTCCCTGGAAATAATGCAGTTCCCAGGCCCCTCTGCCTGCCATATTCATTCGAGGGAGTGCTCTCTCTGGGTTAGTCCAGCATGCAGCTGAAAGTTTCCAGGGAAAGTCACTCAACTCAGGCCATCTGCGTCGCTATGAATTAATTATAACCAGTCCCCAGGGGGCACCCAACACTGCTGGGCACTGCTGGTATTAGGAGAAACTTTCCCTCCTTCCTCGCATTTGGGAAGAAGTGGAATTTCCATTTGACCTTTCTCCCCACACAAGAGACCCGCAGGAACATTTTACCCATTTAGTTCCTCTACAGAAGGAGAAATGGCTGTTTTGTTGGGCAAGAGCGTATTTCTCAGATCAGTGGGCAGGACAGCTGTGTATTCAAGGTCAATGTTCCTGCACAGCACATGTTCTCCCTCCTTCTGGATGCAGGCGCTGGCTTGCTAGCCATGAGAACCACGCAGGCGCCATGTCTGTTTTGCTCCTTGCTGAATACCCAGCAACTTTCCAGTCTTTGGCATGCGGTGAGCACTTATTATACCTTAGTGATTTAATGGATGGTTGGTTTGTTCAGAAACATGTACATAGTTGTTGGGGAAATAGGAGAAATGAGAGAGAGAGAGAGATTGAGAGAGAGAGAGAGAGAGAGAGAGAGGAAATTTGAGGGAAAGAAATAATCGGAGTTCAAAAAAAGAAAGTTGTCCAGTATCAGTAGTGTGGTCTTATGTTCTCACACTCAGGTTGCTGAGTTGCTATGAGCATTATCAGTACTGGAGGGATGGTGAATTCATTTTCAGAAACATATACATTCTAAAAATATATAAAAGCTGGGCATTGTGGCACATGCCTGTAATCCTGGCACTTGGGAGGCTGAAGCAGGAGGATCACTGTGAGTTCAAGGGCAGCCTAAAGTACAAAGTGAGAATCTTGTCTCAATAAAACCACACACACACACACACACACACACACACACACACACGATATCAAATGAAAATATAGTGACCAGTAATCTCTGTGAAGTTTCTAGGGGAAGGGGCCCCTTTAATTAGGAGCATGTTGATAAAACCAAAAAAGGTAAGTTATAGTATCTTTTGTCACCTACAAAGAAGAAAATGCATAATATTTGATGCACCTTTTTGAATTTTGGAACTCGCAAAATGTAATGTGCTTCTCTGACCCATTAAGTGAGAGACCAAAAAGGCTACTAGTTTTACAGGGCTGAAAGTGCTGGATGTGGTGGCACACACCTATAATTCCAGCATTTGGGATGCTGAGGCAGGGGGATCACCAAGGGTTCACGATCAGCCTGGGCTACAGAGCAAGACACTGTTTCAAAATAAACAAACAGAAACTGGCTCTGTGGCGAAATGGATCGTGCATTGGACTTCTAGCCCAGCTCTTGGAGTGGTCAAAATAAACACAAAAGAAAACAAAAATGGCTGAAAATAAGAGAAGTCCATTGGTTGGTCCAAACTATAATGCAAACAACTTGGCTATCTGGGTACGGGCCATCAGATCTAATGGTACCTCTTTAAAGTGCCTATAGCAGAATAAGATGCTCTATTAGGTCCAGGGAAGCCTCCACGAGACAGTCACAGGAGGGGCACTTTGGAATTAAGGCATGCTGTTTGTCAAAGGCTATTATACTTTTGCAAACTAGTTCTCGGATTACAACTTGGATTTGATAGAGACTAAAGGCCCAGCTGTGGAACATCAATTGACTGTGCGATCTGCGTGCTCACCATGAGTTGGATGTTCTCCAATTCACCAGACTGTGGCTTTGTCACTGAGCAAAGTCATACATATATAAACAGGAGTGTGGGGTGGGATCTGCCTAACTCGGAGTAGCACACACCCAGCACATCCACTCCTGCAGTACCTTTTGGACCTATTACCTTATTTGGGTTTTGCTATAATTAAATCAGAAAAAAATCCAAGCCTGCCTTACAAATAGTTCTAAATATGTTAGCATTCGCAGCCCCACTCTATGGCAAACTCGAAGATGAGCGGAAAAAGAAACTCTCCCATATATGGAACTTCTAGTGTTTACTAATTGTCAGCTGCTTTCCCCCAGAGGAAGAGGTGGAAAAGAAGTAGCTAAAGATCCCCAGCAATTCCCGAGCAGCACAGTAAGTGGTGTTTTCTCCGTAAGCGGAAGCTGTGGTGCGGGAAGCAAAAGGTGAAAGTGGGGTGATGATGCCTCTCACGATTGCATTTAATGAGTCACGAAAATTTTTTGTTGCTTCTAATCCCTGTGACTCTGAACTTCGCTAACATGAAAGTTTCAGTATTCAAGGGAGAAATGCTTTCACTAGGGAACTCTGCAATGCTTCTACCGAATTAGCAGCTGAAGCTGCCAAATGGCCTTTGGGGGCTTCTTACGGCAGTGGGTGAGTGGGGAGAAAAAGGCAGAAGCACCATGCGGACCACACGGGCTTCCGGGCTTCTGTGCAGGACACTCGAGTTCTTTTGCTTCATTCCAAGCCTGGTGCTCCAGGTTCCCAAGTCTCTATGCCTCAGACACGCTTCTAGTGACTTACATTTTTGATTAAGGTCTTTAAGTCAGTTTTGTTGCTAGCAAGCAAAGACCTGATAGTTGGCATGGATTTTGTAAGGAAAAAGATGGGACAAAGCAAGGTCTGGAATACTTTACAACTTTCAGCATAGTTTTACAAGACCGAGGTTCATTCTTTGAAAAAAAGTGACTACAGATGATAATGTACTGTATATTTTAAAAGGATTTTGGATGTTTCCACCATAAAGAAATGATAAATGTCTGAGGAGACAGATATGCTTAACCTGGTTTAAACATTATACAGTGTATCAAAATATCACAAGGTAACTCATAAATATGTACAACTTTTATGTTTTTATGTATCAGTTTAAAAGTAAATTTAATTTAAAAATGATAGTGGGAATACACAGCATGAGATCTATCTTCTCTTGAAAAAATTTTTTTTGAAAAACCAGGTGTGGTGGCACAGGCCTGTAATCCCAGCACTTGGGAGGCTGAGGCAGGAGGATCACCACGAGTTCAAGGCCAGCCTGGACAATATAGTGAGTTCAAGGACAGCCTAAACTACATGGTGAGATCCTGTCTAAAAAAACTTTCTTTTCTTTTTTTTTTTTGAGACAAGGTCTTGCTGTGCAGCCCAGGCTGGCCGTGCATCACAGTGATCTTCTTGCCTCAGCCTCCTGAGTGCTGGGATTACAGGTGTATTCTACCATTCCCGGCCTTCTTAACAATTGCTTAATACCATTAAATACAAGCACCGTGCTATACAGCAGATTTCTGGAAACCTCTCATCTTTTGTGACTGACACTCTATACCCAGTGAATAGCAGCTCCCAATATCGCTGTCTTCCATCCCTTGACGGTCATCATTCTACCTTCAGCTTCTCTAAGTCAGACTACTTAGACGCCTCATTTAGTGGAATCTAGTAGTATCTGTCCTTCTGACTGACTTACCTCACTTAACAGGCTTCAAGATTCATCCACATTTTTGTGTATGACAAGATGCTCTCTTATTTATTTATTTTTGTGTTTTTGAGACAAGGTCTTGCTATTGTTTCAGGCCTGGCTGTACTTGCAGTGATCCTCCTGCCTCAGCCTCCCAAGTGCTGGAATTACAAGTGTGTGTCATCACCATACCTTGGTTACCTTCCTTTTTATGACTGAATATTTCACTGTATGCATGTACAGTATTTTCTTTATTCATCCAGAAAGTTCATTCTTACACATGTACTTGTTTTAGAATAACAGAAAAGAAAGATGGTCACCTTGTTTATGGAAAAAGAATTTAGCTGTTTCATTTTCCTCCCTTTAATTTTTTCCTGAAATTAACAGACGAGTGATTTTATGACAGCAGCAGAGTTTGCTTATATTTACAAAGAATTATTTAATATATGATTACCCAACCAATGCCTTGGGGAATTGAGAATCTTTTTGATACAATTATCTAAAAAAATGTAAATGATACCTCAAAAAGTTATATAGTTTCCTGGAAGACAATGGAAATAAGATGCCTGTTGTCATCTGAAGGATAAAATTTCATGGGGCCTGGAGTGCTCAAGATTAGAGTAGTTACTTATACATAAAATGTTAAATGTGCGTGGCAAGATGATACAGATCTTGTATGTTATCATGAACTTCGTTGGATACACATAAGTCTCTTTAAAAAGCAACAAAATATGGAGCACTTGCTGACTTAGGTAAATTGAGTCAGGTGTTCCATCCTGGAAATGCTATTCTTGTGGCTTTGTCAAAAGTAGAAGTCAGTTAAAGGACAGAAGGGCTTTGGTGCCAAGGCTGCTGGCAGCCGGCGGGCTGCAGACGCATCAGCCCTGTGAGTGTCTCCTTTTGTCATGCTTTACTTTCCTCTGCTCTTCTGGGAACAGCCGCTGTGTTGATGCTTTATTTACCTGCCTCTCTTGCTGTGTGATGCGGGCCCTTGGGATTGACTGCGAGACTAAAACGCAAGTCTCTCCACTCCTTTTGTTATTACTGAGTAATAGTCCCTGCCCTTGCCTAAGATTTTAAAATTTGACCCTTTTAAATTAGGACAGTCTTTTTCCATCCACACAACATTTAAATTCTCTTTGTTGGTATAATTCCAAGGTCTTTCCATAAAAACCAGGTCTGAATATATGAATCAATTTCTTTGTGGCCACCTGTTATTTTCAAGACTGAGCATCATTTTCTGACAGTGATGGGGTTGGTGATTTAGCTCAAGTGGTGGAGCGCTTGCCTCACAAGGGCAAGGCCCTGAGTTTGATCCCCGGCACATCCCTCTCTCCAAATCTGACAGTGATGACTTCTTACTGTCCACCACTCTATTCGACTTTTATATTTTATTATTTTCTGTAGCAACTAACACATTCTAAGTCGATATCATTTTTTCCAGCTCATTTGAAGATAAGCTTTATGAGAGCAAGGATTTTCGTCCGTATTTTTATTGTTGTATGCTGTATCTATCCCTTGTGTTTAAAACAGGGCATGCCCAAATCCTATGAATGCTTGTAAATTAATAAATAAACGAGTCAATTAATAAACTCATAATCTGTTAGGTTGTGCCCTGGTGCCATTCAAATGCTGAGGAAATGGGAGAATGAAAGATAGAACTTTATTTATTTATTGAGACAGGGCTCACTATGTAGTCCAGGGTGGCCTTCAATTCACTATGTAGCCCAGGATGGCCATGAATTCATGGCGATCCTCCTGCTTCAGCCTCCCAAATGCTGGGATTACAGACATGTGCCCTGCTAAAAGAGAGAAATTTTAACAAGCTTATTTCCTTTCAATATTTTTTTTTGGGGGGGGTCCTGGGGATCAAACACAGGACCGTGACTTGCTAGGCAAGCACTCTACCACTTTGAGCTAAATCCCCAACCCCTCCTTTCAATATTTATAGTAGGTATTTATAAAGTCAAAAGGGATAATGGGCTGAATCCTTACGCGCGCATGCACGCGCACTCACTCACACACACACACACACACACACACACACTATAGATATGTAATCAATTACATTTTCTAGAGGATACTATATTTATATTGGTAGTATTTAAATGAGTCATATGGTGATGCACACCCATAATCTCAGCCGCTTGGGAGGCTGAGGTAGGAGGATCTCAAGTTTGATTTCAACTTGGAAAATACAGTGAGACTCTTGTCTCAGAGATGAAAACAAAGTAAAATTTTTAAATTGATAGTAATTCAAATTGTACTTTTTAGTGGATTTTGTAACGTAGAACAATGTATGTGTAAATCAAAATAGTTTATTTGGAAATTAATGCGAAATGTTTCTAGCTTCATTAATTGTCTTCAAAGTTATAATGGTACCAGGAAATATAAAGGAGTCTAGCGCTTATTCTAGTGCTGTCTGGTATCTCTTGCAGGACAGAAATGAGACCATATCCAGCTTCTCAAGACTACTTAATTTTCTGTATAACCCAAGGATTGCACTTTTTTTTTTTTTTTTCTTTTTGGTGCTGGGGCTCCAACTCAGGGCCTTGTGCTTGCGAGGAAAGCACTCTAACCACTGAGCTAAATCCCCAGCCCCTAAGCCAGGGAGTATACAATCTGAGATAACTAAGGAATTCGTTTTCTCAGGTTAGAGTTCTCACATCATTTCTGTGAGAGCTGTCTGCTTTTATATGGCTTTCTTGAGACCCTTTGTTTCATATGATTTCATAGCTCGCCACATTCTGGAATGCACGATTGATGTTTATGCTTTTTTCTCTCATTCTATCTCTGAAATTATTCAGCTTTTATTTCAAGGCAGTTGAAAAGATGGACTGACTCTCTATCTCTTTCTGTCTCTGTCTCTCTCTCTGTCTCAATTTGAGTTTTCAACAAAGTTACCCAGGTATTTACCATGCATTCTCTTCTTGGCAACTCCCTCAACTTGCTAATATTATACCATAATTTTTGTAAGTTCATTTCTTAGCATTTTTCTCTGACCACATAGATACTTTTCATTGTTGAGCCCTGGAGTAAAGTGAGACTTCATTTTCTTTCCTGCACAACTTTTCCTTTTCCTTAGAGCTAATAATCTTGCATATTAGTCAAAACAGAAGACGTCATGCTATAGTAACAAACTACAGGAAGAATGTTAAAGAATTTGGTTATGTTTTAAAATTACCACATCAACTGGGTGTCGTGGCGCACTCCTGTAATCCCAGCACTCTGGAGGCTGAGGCAGGAGGATCGCCACCAGTTCGAGACCAGCCTGAACTACATAGTGAGACCCTGTCTCAAAAAAAAAAAAAAATTACCACATGTAACTCCTCAAATCCATTGGTCAGAACTAGTCACATGATTGTGTCTGCGTGTAAGAGGGGAGGGAAATATAGTCCTTCCATTTGTCCAGAAGAAAAGATATGAGTGAGCACTACAAGTCTGTACCACATCATTTATCTGTTTTTTCCCTCTAGGTTTTCCATGTAATTCTCAATAATTCAGTCTCAAACTCTGCCAGTTGCCTTCTTTTAAGCAGTTCATCTCCATTAGCTTTTGTGTCGATTTTATTTTCCTGAGGAGGTCTCTTCTGCAGCCTTCTGCCCTGCTCCAGTCTGGTCTGTGTGTCCTCAGTACCCACTGCAGAGATATGATCTTGGCATCTCCGCTCACCATCTTCTGGGTATTTCGTGTACCTTTCTTCACAGGTAGAGTTGTTTCTTGTTTCTCGTGTCTTCTTTACTCCTTATTTATACCTCTGTGTGTGAGGACGTGTGTATGCAGGCAGCGTGTCTTCAAGTAGCTTCCTCAAAAAAGATGCATGAGCTTATATTTGGAAACTGTGAATACCTGACTAATTCTGCTCTTATACTAGAGTGACAAAGTGACCAGATACAGAATCCTGTCAGAATTCTGAAAGCATTTCTCCATTGCCTTGTAGTTTCCATTGTAGTTTCTGGTTAGTCTGAAGCCAATCTGACTTCTGATCTTTTTTGTTTTTTAATGTGACCTGTTTTTTCTCTCTGAAGTTTGTAGGAACTTCTCTGTTCTGCTGTTTTAGGGTGATGTGCTTTGACATGTGTCTATTTTCATCTGTTGTGCTGAGACCTTCCACTCTGAAAACTCCAGTCCCTAAATTTTTGAAAATCTTTATTGTTCCACTGATGGCTTCCCCACCCTGTTTTCTCTATTCTCTCTTTCTGACATGCCTGGTACTTGTATATTGAATATTTTGGACTAGTTCTCTATTGAAAAATCATTTTTTGTTATTTTCTAAGTCTTTTTCTTTCATCCTAGTTACTGAGAGATATTTCTCAACTTCTTAGGTTTTTTTTTAAATTGTGCTTTCAAAAGCTCTTTTGGTCTCAAATATTCTTTTTTTTTTTTTTAAGTATCTTATTCCTCTTTTATGATTGCAGTTTTTCCTTACTATCTGCCTGAAAAAATTAAACGTAGGTTTTGTTTTGTTTTTTAAATGCTCTCTTCTCTCTTAGCAAGTTTCTGTTTCTCTCATTGTCATTTCCTGTTTGTTTTGATCTCTAGGTTTCACATTACAGATTTTCTAATACTTGTAACCTTTCATTGAGACTAAAGGCATCACTGCAAGATGATCAAGCTGGATCACTTAGTTGAGGAGCTCTTAATGTTGATCTCTTTAAGACTTTCCTCTTCGCCTGGTTAGATTCACCAGAAATGATTTCACCAATGCCCTGTTTGAAGGGTGAGGTCTTGACTGGTAGCTCTCTAGAGTTAAGTGGGGGAGCAGGGCAGAGGGCTACTTAGTCTTCACATTGGCTATGTGGATATTTATTTAAAGACTTTTCTTTCTTTTGTACTAAGAATTGAACTCAGGATCTTTGCTCCATCAACTTCTAAATTTTTTTCCCCTTAAATTTGGAGATAGAATCCTGCTAAGTAACTAAGTTGCCCAGGCAGAGCTCGAACTTGGGATCCTCTAGCTTCAGCCTCCCACAGTGCTAGGATTATGGGTATGCTCTACCACACTTAGTTCATGTTTTCCTATTCTTGACTGTTAAGAAATGGCAATGCTGGAGAATCCCGGAAACTGATGTAGAACCAAGCCACCCTGATTAGCCAAGTATGCTCATTTTTTGCTATTAATACAGGAGAAAGAAATATTATTATTTATATTATTTAAGTTGTCATATATCAGTGGTCGGTCTGTTACAGCAGTGTAGTTTATATTCTACCTGGTACAGATACATGAGCCTTAAATGTAACACTCTACTATTTTTACATCTCTAGTGACTGGTGTATAGTTAAGCTAAATAAATGTGTGGATTTCTTCTAGTAAATCACCATCCTGGTTAATTTAAACTTCTCTTGAAGGAAGTGGGGGAGTATAGCATTTAGGGATTGGAACGCAATTTCTTAGTACATAGGAAACTTTAGGACAGCATATCCAGAATTTGCTTTCAAATCCATCACCTTGTCTAATGAGGCAAATCACTTCACTCAAGCTTTTCCACTTTAGCGTCAGGACTCATACTCTTGCTAAATGGAGCAGGGCAGTCACTGAGTACTGCATGGAGGGAGGGCTGATGGCCGCTGATGTCATGAGTGATTGCTGTTAGCTACTGGTGCTGCTACTAATGTGTAAGCTATCTCTCCCTTTGTTTTCTGAATATAGCAGTACAATAATGGTTTGGGAGGACATTAATTTGGGTCTTCAGCAATGGGAAGTTGGACTGTGTGCAAACAGAAACACTTTCCCGAAAGAAACTACACAGCCTGCCATTAAAACTCATTTCAACCATAACAAGAAGTCTGGCGTAGTAGAAAGAGCACGCTGAACACTATATTGAGCACTGCGTTAGGCAAACTGGGAGCCCAGTGTGGTGGTGCACACCTGTCATCCCAGCATCCTGGGAGGCCAAGACAAGAGGATGGCAAAACTGATCCCAGCCTGGGCAATTTGGTAAGATTTGCCACAAAACAAAACAAAGCAAAACTCAAAAAAAAAATCCCCCCAAAACCCAAAACACACAAAAAAGGCTTTGGGTTCCATCCCAGGTGCCACAGAGAGGGAAGAGTGGAGAAGGAAAGGGAGAGGGACGGAAAGGAGAGGGCCGGGCTCTTGTGCAAATCTAAAATGAGCTATAAAGCCTTAGGTTAGTCTAAGATTCTCTGGACATTATTTTTGAAAATGAGAATGTTGCATCAAATCATCTTCCTCTGCCTTTCTAGTCCTATGCCTGTAGTTACTGATCTACCAAAAATGGCCAGAATATTGACCAAAGAGTGGTTGACTCTATACTTAATTTCTTTCACTTCTTTTTTTGGGGTGCTGCTGGGGATCGAACTCAGGGCCTTGCACTTGCTAGGCAAGTGCTCTACCACCTGTGCTAAATTCCCAACCCTCTTTTACTTTTTTTTAATGAGGTACTGCGATTGAACCCAGGACCTTTGCATTGAGCTATGATCTCCAGCCTTAAAATTAAAAAAAAAAAAAGTTTTTTTTTTTTTTTTTTTGAGACAGGGTCTAAGTTTCTAATATGTCCAGGCTGGACTTGAACTGGTGATCCTCCCACTCAGCCTCCCAGAGAGCAGGGATTATCAGTGTACACTCCCACACTTGGCTCATAGCTTCTTTTGTGTCTTTTCCTCCATATTTTCTTGGGCTTTGTTTTTAGTTCCTTTTGCATTAATTCTTCTCATATCCAATAATCCTCTGCATACTATTAATTTTTTGTTTTTGTTTTTGAGACAGGGTCTCACTATGTAGTTCAGGCTGGGCTTGAAGTTACAGGTCTCCTCCTGCCTCAGCCTCCCAAATGCTGGAATTGATTACAGGCATGTAGCACCATGCCTGGCTAATTATATCTCCTCTTCCACTTTTGATTGTCTTTTCAATGTCTATCCATTTGCTCTATCAACTCTGTATTACATTTCATATTTTCTTCTTTAACTTCTGCTTTCCTAATCTTAAAGCATTATGATACCTCTTTAATATTTAAGAAATCTAGAATTATGAATGCTCAGCCATTGCTCCCTTTTGTTCTTTCTTTCAGGTGCTTTTTGTTGGAAGGTGTTATGGTTTGGATCTAAAATGTCCCCCAGGAGGCTTGGAGGTGGGCTTTGGATGGTAACTGGATCTGAGGCTCTGACTTCATGTAGTTTGATGGCATTATTGGGAAGTGATGGAAATTTAGGAGGTGGAGCCTTGTTGAAAGGAGTAAGTAGTGGGGCATGATGGCCTTGGGGCCCAGTCTTCTCCTTGGCCTACTCCTCTAGCTTTTTCACTTCTCTCTGGTTCCTGGTTGCCATGAGGTGAGCAGCTTTCTCACCAGGCCTTTCTACCATGTTTCTGCCTCACCACAGGCCTAAAAGCAATGGAGCCAGCTCAGCATGGCTTGAAACCTCTGAAACCTTTCCCCCTTTAAGTTATTATTCTCCAGTATCGTGTTACAGTGATAGAAAGCTAATGCAGAATGTTCTGTGCTAATGGGATGTATGAGCCATGTAAAAGTGTGACAAGTGGCTAGAAGTCAGGCAAGGAGATGAATCTTTCAATTTTGATTGAGAGGACAGAAAATCAAGGGACTCGCAAAAGCTACTAGATCTCTCCCTAAATATAATAAGCAAGTACTTGAAAGGGAGCGTTGAAGAAATCCTCCAGAAACACCAGCAAAAGTGATAGAATCCTAAGAGAGAAGAAACTGCAAGAGCTCCTGACATTCATTCCTACAATTTAAAGAACTGCTTGCACTTTTCTTTACAGCGTCAGTTCCAAGGGTACATTTCGTACAACTTTAGTACTACAAAAATACTCACTGTAAAAGGATGCTGGGTTGGGAAACACCAAATCTACTTTGGAGATTCATATTGTGCACTAGTATATTAAAAGCTGTGAGAGTCAGGTACAGTGGCAAACACTGTAATCTCAGCTACTTGGCAGGCTGAGGAAGGAGGAACCCAAATTCAAGGCCAGCTTGGGTGATCTAGCAAAACTCTGTCTCAAAATTTAAAAGAGGGGTGGAGCTGTAGCTTAATGGTGGAGCACTTGTGTAGCATGCAACAGACCCTGAATTCGGTCCCACCAGTGGCAAGGGGAAGGGGAGAGAGGGAGAGAGAGAGAGAGAGATTTAAGAAGGGCTGGGGGCATAGCTCAGAGGTAGGGGGCTTGCCTAGAATTGCATGAGGTGTTGCATTTGATTCTTAGCACTGGAGGAGGAAGGGGAGAAGCTCTGGGAAGGCCTGCAATGACCCAGCATTGCCAAAAGTCTTGGATCAAGAGATGCTTTTCTCAAATGACATCTATTGATATCACTTAGAAAAATGCTACTCCGAGTCAGGGATTTAGCTCAGGGGTAGAGTGCTCGCCCAGCAAGTGTAAGGCCCTGAGTTCAATATCCAGCATCCAAAAAACAAAACAAAGCAAACAAACATGGACTGAAAAATGCTGCTCCAAGGAAAGTTGATAGGCAATATCTATAACTGGAGAATCTGTCCTCTCTCTCCATATTGCTTCTCTTATAGCTAGGAAGCTCTTAGTATCTACTTGGCCTCTTTTGCAGTGTTGTTTCTTGATATTCTCTCATAGAAGAGGTTTCAGTTTGGGCCATTCACTCACTCTCCTTCTGTACTCCTTTGCAGATTCCTAACATTAGGGCTAGATATCAGTCTCATCTATTTCAGGCCAAACCACACTAAGTCCTGTGAAAAGGAAATACATTTGGAGAGGCTAAAAAATCAAGAAAACTACCTTTTGCATTTCTGTTAGGAGAAGACAATTTAAAAGAAATTATGGTTGGGACTTAGTTCAGGGAACTAAGAAATTATGACCAATCATATAAAAAGTATAAAGAAATACGAATAGAGAAAGCTCACCTTTTATCAAAAAAAGCCACTGATGACCTTAGACATGGCTCGATGGAGACCTATCTCATGTGACTTCTGATCACTCATCATATCATTGAGGTAAAAACAAGAGTGAGAGTCTCCATTTCCTTACCTCAATATTTTTTGGCACTGAGATAGTTTTGATAGTTCCTTTATATCCTAGCTATCAATATCAGTGGATCGTCTTAAAGATTTAGTGCCAATAGCATGATCCTTTGACTCAGCAAGGTATTCCTAAATTAAAAACAAATGATTTCCATCAGAAGGACAGTGGAATTAATCACTATAATTCAAGAATGTTCAAAGGGACACTGTTGGTATTTTAAACTAAACTGAGCCGATATGGTACTAGCTATGAACACTTATCAGCAATGCATACTAACAGACCTATTATTTGTATTTTGAAACTTTTGCACAGCCTAATTTAAAATTTAAAACATTACTCTCTGCACTGTACTTTTCTGGAAGCTCTGTAGGCCAGTGTGGTAGTTTCTTGCATTTTCATAATAGGCCAGGAAGATTGTGTAAGGTGGCAATTTTTAAATTGAACTTCTCTGAGTCATACCTACTTTCAAAATTGCTTAGAAGTTACTGACATTTTGAGATATATTTGTTAAAATCATAAAGAACAGATTTTGTAGGTATTTTGTTATGAAAGAATTAAAATATATATGTCTATCAACTGATGAGTGGATAAAGAAACTGGTATTTATACACAGTGGAGTACTACTCTGTCATAAAGAAGGATAAACTCAAGTCATTTGTAGGAAAATGGATGCATCTCGAGACCATCATGTTAAGTGAAGTAAATCAGACACACAGGCTTGAATATTGCATGGTTTTTCTTAAACGAGAAGTCCAATATGTAAATAAAGCTCAAAATAGAAGAGACAATGGGAAAAAAGAGAAAAAATGTTATTGTAATCCAGCATGGACGATGTATTTAAAAGTGTACTTTGATTTAGTATAATTGTTTTATATGTTTTTAATGTTGTTTTGGTGGTTAGTCTGACTGCTAATCTGAATTTATGATAATTAGCTTTATAAGGACTTAGAAAAGACATAAATTAATCTGCTGCTGGCAAAAAAAATTTTAAAAGGAGGTGGAGGGGAAAAAAGAGAATTTAGATGTGTTATGTACATGTACCAATTCCCCACTCTGAGGGTAATCATTATGTACTATAAACATACAGAGTACATAATAAAAATTTTAAAACGTCACAAAGTAAAAAAACATCTTATTGAAGTTTACCCTAAGCTCCCTGGTGTGTGTGTGTGTGTGTGCCTCAATACTGCTTGAGGGGCTCGCTCTTCTCTGCCAGGTCCACAGACAGTGCAGGCTGCTGGAGGGAAGAGGGCAAACCCCTCTAACTCAGGATCAGGGTGGCTGCCTCCGTACACTAAAATAAGTATTCCTGGAGGAGTCCAAGGAGTTCTGCTTTAAACATTTTTAAGACTAAATTCTTTTAATTGACACAAAATAATTGTACATATTTTGGGGGTACAGCCTCTCCAAACTTTTACATAACAAGCGTACAGAAGGTAAATTGTTTTTAAAAAAATCTTTGTATGTTAGCCAAATTGATAATGCCTGCAAATGTTCTCTTTCTCTCCACGTCTCTCAGAATGAGCAAAGCACTTTTCATCATTGGAAGACTTCACTGTGGTAATCCAGGTACTAACATCATCTCTAAGACTTTTCTAGCCATTACTGTACTTTGAAAACTAAATGGGAGTGGCATGGGGGAGTGAGTCAGAATAGGTGGTCGTCACTATGGCATAAAGAGCGGAAATTCCAATACCCAGCAGCGCCACGTCTATAACCCTATCAACAGAGAACTAGTACTTCAAGATGAAGTTATAATTCTCTAGGTCATCATCCCTTTTTGGATTAGACAAACTCCTAGCAGGACCCTTATTAAGTTGTTCAACTACTAATAATTCTGTGTATTTTGCTCTTCCAGCTACTTCTCTCTCTGAAGCTGAGATAGAGCAGTAAGAGATGGACTTTTGATAGATGTGAGGGAGAACAGGAGGGAAGGACAGTCATGGTATCACTGCCCCAAAACATGTGGAACGTAAGATGGGAAGTCCCTGAGAACGAATTTTACTTACTTCACAGTTTCGCCTATTGTGGGCCCAAGGCTCTCAGGCATTTGGTGTACAATATTTAATTTACTTCAACGTATATAATCAGCTTCGTATATCGATTGTGGTTATATATTCAAAATCTATGGATTTATTGAAAAAAAAGAAAGAAAAAGTCACAAGATCTTCAAATTGCTGGCTAGGTTTTAACTATACTGACTATGCAATCACTCAAAATGTTCTAAATTCCCTGAGTAGATACTGAAAATAATCTTTAGAGTATAAAAATATGTTTGGCTGTATGGATCATCTTTTCACATTCTGCTATACTCGTTAGAAATGATGTTGACTCATTCTTATATGCCATTTACTCTGAAACACCATAAAATAGTCATTTTGAGGGGGGAGATTGCTCATTTCCCTCCATTTTCCAAACATGGACCCTTACCGATACATGTGCATTATATGATGCACATATTTGTATTATACTTACATATTAATTTATATAATACAATTATATTTATTGTACCGTATATATGCAGATCAATATAATTATATTATATTGTACTGTATATATGTAAAAATCTCAATAACATAACTGTAGGAGAGCTGATTCACTGGCCAGTTAAATAGCCCATGAAATTATTTCTTTTAAGAATTTCCATAAGAGGCTCAGAAAGAGGGTTGGGAGCCAACAGAGTTAGAGAATAGATAAAAGACTAGCAGGGATACCCAGACATTCGTCTTGGAATTTTTATACTTCCAAATCTAAATGTTTGATAGCTTTTATTCTCTCTTTCTCTTTCTGTGTTAGGGATCAAACCCAGGACCTGGTGCATGCTGGGTAAATCCTCTACCACAGAGCTACACTGTCAGCCCCTCTGGAGCTTTTGTCTTTAATGAAATCTGTTTCAGTTATAATTTATTCTCAATTATATAAACTAATTTAATTAGATTTCTGTTATTTACAATAATCTTAACCAAGGCATTATATTATCTGATTACTCAAAACAAATATAGCCTATATTTTTGTTATTTCTAATAAGTTGGACTACAGTAGACTGCAGCACTTAATTGTGGATAATCGCTGCTCTGTTATCTATGCAGTTAAGGACCCACCAATCCAGGAATAGAAAATATTTTTCTGTGGAAGACTCCAAACCATTTTGGGAGACAGAGGGTCAGAGAATCAAATAAAGGCCTTAAAAACAAAACAAAACAAAACCTATTTAGTTTAGGGACTGTAAACTGTCTCTTAAGGAGAAGTTTAAAATGTCGATGCTGCTTGCTTTTAAAATTAAGTTCAGAGAACATAAGTCAAACCACTTTGAAACATTAACTTCATATGAGTGCTTCCAAAGGGGTAGAGGAGAGAGACAGAAGGGAGCCAGAAGGATATGGAAAGATAAGCTAAAAGGAAATGGGAAAGAGTAAGAGATATATTAGAATAAAAATGAGGCAAAGATAGAGAGTGGGAGTAAACTCTGAGTACAGACAGGCAGAGAGCTGAGGTAAAGGAAAAATAAAAGTAAGTTGAAGAAGGGGTATGATACACAGTGAAGAGAAAGACACAGAGCAGAAGAGGAACTACAGAAAAGGCGATGAAGAGTCCTGCAGAGGGCTAAGGAGAAAACCAGCAGACTTAGTGGTGTTAATTAGAGGCCACACCCATATTTTTTCTGCGGGGAGGGTGGATGGAAGGCTGTCTCCTTTACAGCACTTACTACCTACATCTCTTTGCTAATTTAGCTGTCTAACGTCTGCAGGCCTTTCACTGGTCCAAGCCTTAAATGTTTAATGGCTCTGTTAAAAAAAAATGACTAAAATAACTCATCAAAGGATGATTTCCCAAATAGTATTCTTTAGAAGACTAGTTATCTTAGATTTTCATATTTTGAAAATAGCTCCTCAAATAAATTTGGGAAATGCTAGTTTAATCAATGTTTAATAGGTTCCTTTGCTGCAATACTTCTTAGAGCTTTTGATATGAGTTTTTAAGAAAATGCTATATGGAATACAGAGATTTCCAAACTTGTACAATCACAAAACTCATTTTCTAAAAAGAATCACAAGGGACGAATGTTATGCAGAACACACCTTGAGAGTATTGCTGGAGGAGGGCATTATTCTCTGAGTTTTATAACTTCTGAGCTTTATAACCAGTGGCTGTGACTATAATACTACAAAGGCCAGAAAATGTGAAAAACAAAAAGGCCAAATCTGGCTTAAAACCTAGAGGTTTCCTATTCCTACAACCAATATTGCTGCTTCCTTATCTTACTTTATGTATTGGTTCACTTTCTGTTATTATAACAAAATATCTGAGACTGGATACTTTATAATGAAGTTTCATGACCTGTCACTTTTAAAGGTCTAAAGCCTAAACACTATGGCTCTGGCTGTGGTGAGGGCCCCTCTGGGGATGGCATCATGGTAGGAGCACATGTGAGAGGAAGAGATCAAAAGGTAAGACAGGAAGCCAAAAAGCTGGGAGGTTCCACTCTCACAGAACTAACTGGGGTCCCATTGGAATTACTTAATCCATTCTAAAAATGACACTTCCAATGATCTCATTACTTTACTCTAGGCCCCAGCTCTTAAAGGTCCTACCACCTCTTAATACTACTACATTTGGGACCATGCTTCTAATACACGAACTCTTAGGGTACAAACTACACCCAAACCACAGTGCTTTATATGTATTTGCTTGAAATGCTTTTTAAAAGTTCAAAATTGGGCTGGGGATTTACCTTAGTGATTAGAGTGCTTGTCTAGCAAGCACAAGGCCCTGACTTCACTCCCCAGTACCAACAAAAAGTTCAAAATTTATATTCTTACATTTAATGCTCTTTAATTCTAACCCTTCCAATATACTTCTCATTATTGATACTGTATTACACATTATTCTTAGTTCCTTTAGTGCTAAGCCTCTCCCATGAAGACGATTATAATTAGAAAAATTGGTGAATGCTGATTTTCCCCCAGTATCCACAGTATCAAATTTATCTTCCCTACCTCTGGGCACATGGATGCCTAGTCTGTGTGACCTTTTTTTTTTTTTTTTTTTTTTTTTTTTTTTTTTTTTTTTTTTTTTTTTTTTTTTTTTTTTTTTTTTTTTTTTTTTTTTTTTTTTTTTTTTTGCTGCTGGGGATTGAACTCAGGGCCTGCCCTTGTGTGATCTTATAACTAAGTTCTCCCCAATGAGTGACAGCACAAGCAATCTCTATCATGTTGGTTTCATTTGCTCGAAAGGAACATTGCTTGGTTTAGATCTCTTTTCCTCCTCCACTGAGCTGACACACAGTGTGCCAACTCAGTTTTTGTGCACACAGATGTCCTAGGGATGGAAGGAAACCAGGAGTGTAGGTACCCAATTGATGGCTTGGAGCAGAACTATTCCACCTTGAGACTATTACACAGAAGAGAAATAAACTTCTAACTTTAATGAAGGCACTGTAATTCTGAGTTTCCTTAACAAAAAATTTAACATTTTTCCTCACTAAAACTTTGGTAATAATTAAAACTTAGTATTTGAAGGTTATATTATACTTATCACAATATGCTTATGTGTGTCACAGAATACTCACATACGCATTATGTTTCTAAACTTTTTTCATTTTGATTTTGTTCCTTTTATGTTGAACAAGTAGTTATCATTTACTAGAATTTTAATCTAAACACTGAAAATAATGGGTAATCATAATTATCTGATAATTATTTTATTGCACTTTAGCTAATACATTTGTTTTTGCTTTCGAGCTACCTCAAAAGCTGTCTAAAGTAGGTTCCTTTTGTTAGAATTTTGATCTAATCATCAGTAAACCTCCAAATACAATATTTTTTTACAAATTTCTTATATTACAGGAATATATCTCCAAGTACATTTCTATGAAAAACTGCACAAAGATATCTATTATTCAAAATAAGTATTGCATTTTCTAGGAGGAAGATACAGAATGATTTAATAGTCATCATTTTAAATGCAATTTTATGGTGAAACATTCTGCTAAATGATAGAAAAGCACGTATTTGGATGTAGCTACTGAAATATGTATGTATTTATGAATATATCTTTGGTAAAGAGCCAAACAAAATAAAGTATGATTCATTGTCAGTAAACATTCCCTGAATGTCCTTGTATTACTATGGGGGAGTTACTGTGTGGTTTTAATAATGTATATAAAATGAATTATTACTTACATTTTTCTCAAAGGCATTAAAAACAATCACCTGTTTAGTAGAAAGGTCTTAAAATCTAACAAATTAATTATCCTTTTTCATCAATAAGTTGAAGGGCTACTTGTAAGGAACTAAGAAACATAGTAAGATTTTATTATCTGTGTTTCTTGTGACTGCTATTCAAGCAGTTGGTACAAGTTTAAGGCATAAAGAATATATTTTTACTGTACTATTCACTTTATAGCACAAGTATGAGCTATTGGTAAATGTTCTTTTGTAACCCTGAAATATCTCAAAGTTCATCTCTGACATCACAAGTGAAAAAATTTGCAATCAACTTTAGAGGAATAAAGCTGGAAGGAATCTTATCATAATGATGGCTTCATTTTACAGATGATGAGTGAAAACTTTGAAAAACTATTTTAATTAAAGGATACTTCTTGGAAAAGAAAAAAAAAACCACAGAATTTTAAGTATTATACAAACCAAATTAATAATTTTTAACATCTCTCTGAAGGATAGCTTTATCATCTTTCCACTTTATACAGAAGAAAACTAATGTATAAGCAAACCAAGCAGTTTCCTTATTATCTCTATGAATCAGTGTCACACCTGGGAATGAAAGCCAAAACTTTGAATGTTGGACACCCTCACAGATATAGGCTGATCTCATTCAGAATGTCTAAGGTTGGGGCGAGAAGGAGCCATGTTCGGGAAGTCCCCTCATGGAGCAGGAGTACTTGCTGACAAATGCAAAATCGTTGCTTAAATGAGTTCCAACTGATAATATGATCTTTATGAAACTAAACACCACAATATATCAGCTTTCTTACCTTTCTCTAAAATAGTGTCCTTGACTCCTAGAAATTGAAAATGTGCTTTTAATCTGGTCCAATCTCAAATATCCAGGAAATGCATACAATTTTCTCTACTTTTTATTTGCACAAGTTGCCTTTGTGAATCCTTCGAGTTCCCACTAAACACTCAGAATGAGATTATTTATCTAGATCCCTGTTTCTTTAGAATGTATTTTCTGTTCTGTTATCACAATGGAACGTTAAGTAGTGATCCTAAGTGAAATAAAGGAAAAGTTTTGGGCGAATTTCAATAAATTTTTTTTCCACCAACGCATGATGACAAACTTCCAAAGACAAGGTAACCCTTTCAAGACACAGACACAGACACAGACACACACACACACACACACACACACACACACACACACACACACACCCTCAGTTGTCCAGCCCCCCTGACGCTGCATCTATGAAAGACCCATTCCCACGGGTCATGGCTCGGTATTTTCTGATGACCACATTCAGAGCCGTGAGGTGTTCAAACCATTACCGCATCCATCGCCCGTGAACCCTGCCCAGTGAGCTCATGCGGTAACCTGGGCTGGGGCTCTTACTGCGGGAAGGAAACGATCAGTCACAAATCTGGGAACCAACTTCGCCGTTCTCGGGGGCCGCAGAGAGGGGGAGCCGCCTAGTCAGGGTAGGATAGGGGGCGCCTGCAGGACGTGCGGTCGGTCAGGGTGTTCGCAGCCTGGGAAGCCGAGTTTGGCGAGAAGGAGGCAGCCGCGGGCGGAAGGGGTGGAAACGGCCGCTGAGGCAGGGAGAGTCGGGGCGCAGGGCAGCGGCGGGGCGAGCCTGGTTCAGGCGGGAAAGGAGAGACGCAAAGGGGGCGCAGGAAATGGGCGCCAAAGAAAGAAGTGAGAAATTGCGGAGGAGGAAGTCGTCCCTGGAAGAGGAGGGGCAAAGGGGAAGCGAGAATGGAGCGTCTGCACTCTCGAGAGGGAAGGGCCGAGCCTCCCCCGGCCGGGGCCGGGGCGCAGGCAGAGGGTCCCGGCGCGGGCGGCCCTACCTGAACCGCTCCTGCCCCGCCGTGTCCCAGAGCTGCAGCTTGATCCGCTTGCCCGGCTCTATCTCCAGCAGGCGGGAGAAGAAGTCCACGCCGACGGTGGGGTCGCAGGCGGGGGAGCGCAGCCCGGGGAAGCGGCCCTGGGTGAAGCGGTGCAGCAGACACGACTTGCCCACGGTGGAGTCCCCGATCACGATGAGGCGGAACTGGTAGATCCAGATGGTCTCCATCGCTCACGTGCCCCGCGCTCCCGGGCCGCCCCACCCGCCCTCTGCGGGCAAGTTTGGCGGCGGGAACTGTCCCTTCAGCACCTCCCGGACGCCCGCCCGCCAGCTTCCAGTACGTTCCTGCGGCTGCGGCCTCCGCCTGGGCCCCGCCCTCGCGGGAGGGAGAGGCGGGGCGGCAGGGCGGGGGGCGGGGCCGCGGGCCTGGGGCGGGGCGGGGCCGCAGGGGAGGGGGAAACAGGCCTGCGAAGCGCGAACTCCCGCCCCCTGCCCACTGTAAGTCACTCTACCCTAAAGCTCACTGGGTGCAGGCGGGAAAGGGGTGTGGCGAAGGGATGTGACAGAAGCAGCGACCAATGAAAACGAATCAAGGTTTCAACTCCAGGAGAGTCAGCCAATGAAAAGTGAGAGTCATTTCCTCTTAGGTGTAGGGCGGGCTTGTCAGATAAGGGCACTGATTTGGGGTAGAAGGAGCAAAATGTAGCTATAAGTTAACAGAAGTTGAAGACTTTAATCCAAAGAAAGGTTTGAATAAGAGGTCAGAGGCATAGCTTGTTTAGGTAACACTAGCCAGAAGAAAAGGTGTGGGGTTTTTTATAAGGTCCTTGGCCTCAGGTGTAATGTAATAAGGACGCTAAGGTAGTTTAGACGCCACCTTCAGTTGAATAACATAGAATAAAAGCATCATCTCCTCCTTTGGCATTTCTAGTCATCTCTAAGCTTTGTTTGATTGTGGAGATGGGGGTCTCAATTATTGCTCAGGCTGACCTCAAACGCCTGTGCTCAAGTGATCCTCTCACCTCAGGCTCCTGAGTAGCTGGGACTACAAGCAAAGGCCACCACGCCCAGCAGCCTTGTTTCTTTTACCTCATTAATATCTTTCAGATTCATGACTTTTTCTTAACACCCCACTGTCACTGTTTTTTGTTCTATCCCTTACCGCTTTGACAGTATTGCCCAATAGCCTTTATTAGTTCCTTAATGCTGCCATAGCAAAGTATGAAACGAAGTTACAAAAGTGGCCTGTGGTTACAGAAATTTACTGTCTTACTTCTGGAGGCTCTAAGTCCAAAATCAGTCAACAGGGTTGGTTTCTTCTGAGAGCGGTGGGGGAGAATCTGTGTTCCACGCCTCTCACCTAGCTTCGGTGTTTTGCTGGCAGTCTTGGCATTGCTTGGCTTGTGTGTGTATTGCTCCAGTCCTCTTTTTACACAGTCCTCCCTCTGGTCATATCTCTGTGTGTGTCCACATCTCCCCTCCTTATAAGGACATTAGTCACTTTGGATTAGGGCCTACCCAGTCAACCTCATTTTGATACATTTGTAAAGACTGTTTCCAATTAAGGTCACACTTTGAGGGATTAGGGGTTAGGATTTAAACATATCTTTTCTGGAGGACACAATTCAACCTGTAACAGTCTACCACTTAATTTATTAAACATCTTTGATGACTCTTCATTTGTTTCCTCTAAGAATAAAGTCTACAAACCTAATTGTGTCATCTATAACTTCTATGATCTATCTAATAAGGAGATTTTTCTTCACATTATACTTTTTCCTTTTTTTTTTAATGTTGTTCTATCCTCTCCTCATACACCTTTCACTCTTTACCTGGTTAGGAAATTTCTATTCATCTTTCAAGGCCCACAGCAAGTATTAACTTCCCTTTATGCTCTTTCTGAACCATCTATTGCTGCTAGAAGAATTGATATCTCCCTCATTTGTTTAGTAGTAGTTAAGCAAAGGGTATTCCGTACTCCTACGGTACATCTTATATCATCTATAATATTTCTCATATTGAACTATGGCTATTGGTTTGATTATCTCTCCTGAAAGCCAGGAAGACTTACTCATTCTTTGTATTTTCCAATCACACACACAACTAGCACCTCGAAGATGCACTATAAATGCTCATTGAGTTGATAAAAAAAAAAAGCAACATGATATATCATGTACAGATACAAATCCCCTAGGATGAATGTTATCACTATGTACATCTAAAATGTACCATTAAAATAAACTTTAAAAAAAGTCAAATCTACAAAACAAAACACAAAAATGCTCATTGAGTTGAAACAAATATGTTAAGCATAATTATGTGCTAAAAAGTCAAATAATGTGCAGGGTGCACACATCTCATGAGGTTTATGATGAACTAAAATTTGATTAATTTTATGATCACTGAAATTTGCCATTGAATAACCCAGGCAATGGCTTTACATATATTTCCATTATACACAGTGAATATAAATAACTTAATTAAATTATTATATTTGTGTTTATATAACCTTATCTTAGAAAATAAAACAAATAGGTACGGCATATTTTTTTATTTTGTTTTATTTTTTTGAGAGAGGGTCTTGCCATGCAGTCCAGGCTGTCCTTGAACTCACCATATAGACCCTGCTGGCCTTGATCTCAAAGTAACCTTCCTGCTTCAGGTTCCCAAGTGCTGAGATTGTAGGTGCATGCCACCATTCCCATTTTAGGGTACATTTTTAGAAAGTTATTTAAACTTTTGCTCAGGAAATTCTGTTTTAATGGATTAGAAACAATTAAAAATATAGGAGGTGCTAGAAGGGAGGACCTAGCCCCTTTTTGCTGTGCAAAAGACCTGGATAAAGTGTCAAGTGACCTAGGCTCTTGTCCCAGCAATGCTGCTAACTTTGGTATACTTTTGAAAAACCACTTGCTCTCTAGGTCTCTGTTTTTTCATCTGAATGCTGAAATGATTGAGCTATATCAGTGTTTTTCAAACTGAAAACAATTTGAATTGAAGCAAAACATCAAAGTATATCACGCGTAAATAGGATACTTATTTCATAAAATATTTGTTTCAGTGATATATGCGTATGCATGAGTGAGTGTGTACATGTATGTACCTATGTATGTGGTGGATCAGGTAAAATTTATTTCTTTTGGGTAGAAGTAAAAAGTTTCAAACACCAGTCAACCAGATGATCTCTAATGCATTTAAGACATGCGTTATATTCTTAATGTGGATGCTGTGATTTACAAGTGAGAAAACATCAAAGAGAATCTGTTCCTCTCTCAGTCTTCATCGACCTTAGTAAATAAAAATATCTTCTTCTAGTTTCTCAGAGCAATAATCTCGGTCTTAACTCCATTCTTTCTCATTTCTCCTCAGCATTCCATCAGCAAATTCTGTAGGCTGAATAATCAAAGCAGATCCAGAATCTAACAATTTCTCTCACTACCTTCACCTCTGCCACTATGATCCACGCAACTGTCACCTCTACTCTTTTAATTGTAATAGTCTAAATAGGACTTGTCCTGGTATTACACTGCTGTTTCCAACCTAGCAGTGAGAATGAGCTTGGGAAACCCTAAATCAGATCACACTCTTTGTTCAAGAACCTCTAATGGCTAATTATCGCACAGTGAAAGCCAAAGTCCTCATTACCTCTTCCACTTCATCTTCTACCTTCCCCTTACTGTCTGCACAACAACATATTGCCTTCCTTTATGGCCCTCAAATATTCCAGGAGGCTGCCACCTCATTGCCTTTGCAGTTGTTGTGTCCTCTGGAACAACTCTGTCCCTTTATCTCATGGCTTTCTCTCTCACCTCATTCAGTCTTCACTTCAATATCTCCATGAAGCCTTCCTTTCCTACTCTGCGTAAAATTGCATCCTCCTGCCCTCTTTTGCTTAGTTTTCTCCTTAGCATTTATCACCATGTGACATAATATATATTTCCCTTATTGATTCTGTTTATTGTCTGTCTTCCCCAAGACAATGTGACTCCATGAGTGTAGGCATATTTTTTGGTCTGTTTTATTCAGTTCTATCTAAATAACTTGTACAATACCTGCATTATGGTAGACACTCAATAAATATTTTTTTTTACAAATTTAAAGTTTTCATAACTTTCTCTCTAGAAGACAAAAATCAGGATAACTGATAATAATTTCATAAAATTAGAAGTTTGGTTGGAACATATGTTCATGTTACTCTCACTACTCTACAAAATTACTGTAATTATTTTCTGAGTAGGACAAGCTATCAGAAGTGAATTAGAAAAGCCGGGCATGGTGGCACACACCAGTAATCCCAGAACTCAGAAGGCTGAGGCAAGAGGATTGTTTTAAATTCTTGGCCAGTCTGGGCTATATAGTGAATTCAAGGCTGGTCTGAACTACTTAGCAAGACCGTGTCTCAAAAAAAGTGAATCAGAAAGTATAATGTGAATGAGAAATCAACTTACACTTTAAGAATGTAATAATAGTTTTTGGACCTGTGTTGCCATTATTTTATTTTGTTTTATTTTATATTTTATTTTCAGTGAAGGGCATCTGGGTAGTGAAATTTTTTCTATATACTCTTCCACATTTAAAAACTAAGGACCCTTACAGGCATTGTTTTAATGAGGTCTTTGTAATCTCTGAGCTAGGCTAATGTCCAATTTCATTATCCACTTTCAATTCAATGAGCTCATATAAATATCCAGGTGTTTAAATAATCTGTAGAAATATGGGGAAAGGGAGGGAATTTTGAATTGACTGCCAAAATATCTTAAATAACTATAATGACTGCCAAGAACATCTTAAATAACTAGATTATATCATCAGGTGGAATGGAGCCTCAAGATGAAGACTAAATTGAGTTGCAGAAAGACGTAATTAGAGTTTTGAGGAGTAGACTGAGGATATCTCACCTATTACAAAAGGAAAAATTTATTCAAATGACAGCTGACATGTAAAATTGATTTAAATTATGTGCACATCTCAACAAACTATGCACATTCGTTCAGACACAACATGCACGTAAATCTCAACTTTTGTGAGAACTACATGTGCAAGTGGTAAGTGAATAATGTTAAGTATCGGCTGCATTTTTTCATATTGTTTCTCTAGAGTGCTACTTCTAATATCAGCTGCTTGTAGTCTTGTTATAGTGTCTGTGTCTATTGCTTCAGAAGTCATTCAAGCTGATCATATTCTCATCAATTTTACTTGTATATATCTTTCAAAATTATCTTTTTTTTGCCTTTGGCAATATTCTTGCCCTGATTTTGACTTTAATCATCTGTTGCTAGTTATTACAATCTCAGTGCCTCTAGTTTTGCTCACCCCAAAATATATCCATCATATCACTTGGAGAATGTAACCTATAAAATAATCAAATCATATTACTCCTAGCTCACAATGTTTCAAATCTCCCCCGTATGCACATACACATTGCTTAAAGGATAAAATTTAAAGTTATGAGGATGGCATAAAAGACATACTTTGGTCACCACTGGATTTTTCTTCATCTTTTACTTCTTTCTCTTTGCTCTTATATTATTATGCTCTGTGTCCTCCTGAAATGTCATGGTCTATTTTAACACCATGCATCAGTTAGCATTAGATTAAGCTGTGAGTAACAGAAAAATAAAAAGAACAATGGCTTAAATAAGAAGACTGATTTCTCTTTCATGTAAAAGAAGTACAAAGTTAGGTTGTCCAGATCTAGCATGGCATCTTTACGAAGCCACGGACCCTGGTGCTTGCTTGCTTGCTTGCCTATCTATCTATCCATCTATCTATCTATCTATCTATGCATGCTGGGGATTGAACTCAGGGTCTTGCACTTGCTAAGCAAGCACTCTAACCACTGAGGTAAATCCCCAGATCTATTGCTATTCCGCCATGTTCTACATGTGATTTTTACCTCCAAAATGACTGGTTAAGCACCAGCCATCATGTCCACATAGTAGCAGGCCAGAAGAAGGAGGAAGTGTACGTCCTCATTGTGATTTTTAGTAATTCTCAAGACTTTGGGTGAACACTATTAAAAAAGAGAACCTTTTAAAATCTGGAGTTTTGAGGCTAGTGAGAGCCTCAAACTTGCCATGATGAGAGAATCTTCATGGAGGGAGAAGAGCTTTAAATCCAAAAAAGACGTGAGGCTAAAACTTATTTTATGTGAGAGAAGTATACATAAAACCAAAATTCTTGGGGTTGGGATTTAGCTCAAGTGGTAGAGCTCTTGCCTAGCAAGCACAAAGCCCTGAGTTCGATCCCCAGCACACTCCTCGGCACTCCCAATCCTTCAGGATGTATTTCCAGGGCTGGGAGGTGGCCAAAAAAAGACCTGTGGGGGCTGGGGATTTACCTCAGTGGTTAGAGTGCCTGCCTTGCAAGCACAAGGCCCTGAGTTCCATCCCCAGCACACACACACAAAAAAAGACCTGTGAGGCCATGAAATGGAATTGTGATCTCAAGATACACTCTTGGTCTTGACTGGATTTTATAAAATTGCAATCAGGAGGGTAGGCTGTTATCAGAATAACTTGCTTTCAAATACTTATTTATATAATATCAAGGTTAAATTTTTAATTTTATAGAAACTGTTGAATTTTCTAAGTGTCAATCAAGAAAAAGAAAGAAACTGGGCCTTTGTGACATTGATATCCTGCATCAAACTACAGTCAAAGCTAGATGTACCCTTGGATTTTCAAATATATGTATGATCATAAATTTAGGCCTTGATAGATATGATGGATAAGGAAGAAAGACAGGAAAACCCAGACAGGTTGAAGGCAATGGTGTAGGGTGTCCATAGAATAGTACTCTTTGTGAGGATGGAGAAATGTGACAGTGGGTTCCTTGAGTACAGAAGCTGGGCGGACAGCCAAAAGGGTGGTTTGATGGTTAAGGTGGAATGTCAACTTGATTGGCTTGGGAGTGCCACAGGGTATTAGTAAAGCACACCACTGGGTGTGTGTGGGTGGATTATGGAGGTGTGGCCTTGGGGTTTATGACTGGTCCCTTGTCCCTTCCTCTCTGGCACTGTTCCCCTGCTCTGTTTCTGGCTGCCAGAGCATTTTTGCTTTGTGACATCCTTCCATCATGATCTTTCTGCCTCAGAGCCAGGAGGCTATGGACTGAATCTTCTGAAACCATGAGCCAGATTAAACCTCTTTCCTCCATTAAATTGTGAGTGTCAGGTATTATATCTCAGCAACTGAAAAGCTGACTGGTGCAGGTAGGACGTTAGATTTATGATTTTGGAAATGGTACAGTTTCTGGTGATGACAATTCCAGGATGTGACTCCAAAAAAGCAGGCACTTCCGGTGCTGTAGCAGAAAAATGTCTGAGAAGATCAGCAAGTCAAAGAACTGAGAGGTGTGTGAGTTTGATTTTTCATATAAATGCCCCTCAGTGTGGGATAGTGGCATTATGTCTGAGTATAATTCAGCAAGAACAGATGATAGGGACTGAGGTCCAGTCCTCTTCTAGTTTGATCCTTCTTAGAGATATATCTTAGCGTAAATTAGGGTAATAAACCATTCAGTCAAATTATAAATGTTAATTGTCTTACTTGGTCAAGTATTCTGAATTAAATATTATTTGTAATGCCAGGGGCCTGAAGTATAGTTAAAGGAAGGGCCATAAATTTCAGGTTACCCTGCTAGTGATAGGATAGATAACCTCCTTTCATAACAGAAAAGTCTCAGAAAAGCATGGTGGCAGGTGAAGGGAGTAACCTTAGGCAGGGTCTAGAATCTCCTTAGGATGTAATTTGGGATTCATTACAGCATGCAGATAAGAGGATCTTCCAGACCTCAAAGTTGTATATAGTGGAGCATAATTTTAGTAAGTTAACCTGGAAAAATTTTAAGTCAAATATAACTAAATGCCTGTCTCAACCACTCAAAGTGAAATACATATAGGCCATCCAATGAGTACATGTATATGTTTATAATTGGTAAGCAAGTTAAACTTCAGTGTCATTTTTCAAAGGTAAGACTTTAATTTTGGTTTTTTTTTTGAAAGATTTTTTAAATTAGTACATGTTTGTAGTATATAATGATTACATTGTGGAGAGTTGAAATGTGTTAATTCTTTTATTACCCACTTACTCTTTTCTCTCTCCCCTCCTTGCAAAAATTTATTTTTAGAACAGACTTTTTAAAGACGCATTTCTTACCTGAAAATAGGAATCAGATCAGTGATTGCAGAAACATTAATGGTGATTCATGTTTAAGATGCAGGCTGGCTTGTTTGTTTGTTTCTTGGCTACCTGTTATCTATTCATCCAAGAGCAGTTATTGTGTCATTAAGGTTCAAATTAAAAAGAGAGGGACAAGGGCACATTTGTCTTTATTCCATTGGAAATCTCTATCTTTATCAAAAGACCATTCCATAAAAATCCTACAGAAATTAGGAATAGACGGTCTATATCTAAATTTGATAAAAGCCATCTATGACAAACCAACGGCCAACATCACACTAAATGGTCAGAAACTTGAAGCTTTCACACTAAAATCTGGAACAAGACAAGGCTGTCCACTATCACCACTATTATTCAATATAGTTCTAGAAACATTAGCAAGAGCAATCA
>PVJO010017527.1:0-38972 GCA_004026905.1 Hystrix cristata | reverse complement strand
ACAGTCAATTTGTTTAAGGAAAAATAGAGAATAAATTAAGCCATTCCCCTTGAAGAAAAATAGGAATATTTTGGAATAATATGAAGAAGCACTAAAATATACCTGGTTTATTCTAAGAAAATTGCACATATTCCACTGACCGAGGATGTTCATAACAGTATAATGCCTACGACTGCATCAGAACTCATTGTGTTGAGCGAGCTACATGCCAGGAATTTGTCATCACTCTTGAGTGTTTTGATTTCCTTCTTTCAAGGAAGTAAGTTCTCACCCTCAAAACAAACAAACAAACAAACAAACCAGCATGGTACTGGGAGAACAGAGACATGGCCCAATCGAACAGAATAGAGGATGCAGAAACAACTGTGGCTATGTCAGTCATCTGATCTTCAACAAACAGGCCAAAATTTACACTTGAGGCAAGAGAGACTCTTCAACAAATAGCGCTGGGAAAACTGGTTACACGCATGAATTACATAAATTATATAAATTATAGAAGCACATTTATTAAATCAAGAAGCTTCTGCACAGCAAATGGAACAATTAATAGAGTGAAAAGGCACATTGCAGAGAGAAAAATACTGATAGCTAAAGCTAGAGTACTGATATCGAAAATGTGTCAAGACCCCACAAAATTACACACAAATACCAGAAAAACGCTCCATCAAAGTGGGTAATTCAAATGTACAGACACTTCTCAAAAGAAGTATGAATGGTTAATAAAGAAAAAATGGTCATCATCACTGGCCAGGAGAAAAATGCAAATTCAAACAACCCTCAGATCCCATCTTACTCCAGGAAGAATGCTTATTTTCTATAAACCATATAATAACAAATGCTGGTGAGGCTGTGGGCGAAAGGAGAACTTCTATATTGTTGGGGGGAACATAAACTTATACATCCTCTATGGAAAGCAGCGTGAAGAGGCCTCAAAAATCTAAAAATAGAAATTCTATTCGACCCAGAAAATCTCTTCTATGAATAATCCCAAGATAGTTACAAGACATCACATTTCAGTGGTAAATACGTAACTATGTGTATAGCACCACAAGTCCTAAGGTTAAACCTCAAGACAGCCTACCTTCCTATTAACAGTTGAACATAACAAGAAAAATAATATATACATACATATATATGCACGACTCAACCACGAAAAAGGATAAATTTGAGTCATTTGTTGGAAAATGAAGGCAATTTCTTTTAAATTTACGTGAAATAATTCAGACACACAAGCTCAAAAATAACATTGTTTCCCTTGCATGAGACAATTAGTAAATAAGGAGCAAAGAAGAGATAGTTAATATGAAATAGGAAGACAGAACCTTTCGAAAAGTGAAGGGGAACCAGAGAGGGAGAAAAATTCAGAGCAAGGGAGAGCAAAGGAAGGAAAATAATTAACATTTTTACATAGTCTCACCAGTTCCCCTCAATAAATGTGATCATTATGACAGTAAATATGCACTAAAAAACATTTTAAAATCATGTGTGAGTTCACTCAGCCTTTGTTTGTGTATAAATTATTTAATATGCACCTTCTATCCTTGTCTTTGGGCAACTCAAATTTGTGTCAACAAGATTAGCGTGTATGGGCACAATCATATTACATAATGACCCCAAATGTGGCACTGGTGTACAGGCTACCTATCAGTGATTAAAATGATAAAAGATAAAAAGCACTGTGGGTGTTTACAATTCTATGCAGGCTTATTTTAAATTGATCCACACAATATCTCTAAAATATCTCCGGAATAACATGAGTTTTTGCTTTTTTTCTTCATTCTGTACCCTGTAGGAGCATGCTTATAAGCTCTCTAGATTTCCTGATCATAAAGCCCGTTATATCTAGTGAAATTCATTACAAAGAATGTGGCGAAGCCCAGGCCGAGGGCCAGTCTCCCTAATTATAACTGATGGATTTTCTTATGGCTCCTTCCTGATATGCAAATTCCACTTCTCTTATTTCACTTATGTGGAGGAGATTTGGGAAAATATTTTCTGTCAGGCCGCACTACGATTTAACTGGGACAAATTCAAAACAGAAAAGTACACGAAATAATGTAAACTCACTTGAAAACAGGTCTGCAAAACGAAGATACACAAAAAAGTATGAACACATCTTTACATAATGCAATTTCCCCTCAACTGTAAAGTGGCGATAGTAATTACCTACCTTACATGGCAGCTGTAAGAAAGTGGTGAAAAATCATTTAATTATGTCAGTGGTGGTTGTACATAAATAAATAAATATATTTAGTAATATATTTACCTTTGGTTATTATTTAAATATCCAGATATTCTAGCCATGGAGCAGTTATTTGGTCAGAATAACTGCATTTCAGCTTCTTGTGTTACTTTCTCACAGTAGAGTTGAGAATGGCTGTTTTAAAATATTTCCTGGCATTTAGCATTTTATCTAGCAATAATGACATTTGTATTTAATAATATTTTCATCATCACGGATATTTGTAGAGATCTGAACAATTACCTAAGACACTTCAGTGCTTGGTATCTCTCCATAATTCTATTCTCTTGCTTACATTTTCTCAAAGGAATCTGTTGTCATGAATTTTGTGAGTAGTTTTGCCTGTCACTATTTCTACATCAACACCGATTCATGAATCCACACAGAGTTTTCTTTAAAAACTTACCATAAATATGCCTAAAGTTCAGAAGTAGTCTACAATGCAACACCTCTTTCTGCTAAAATAGACTGAGTTACATCCACAATTGGTTTCACACCTCCTTCTGCAGGACATAGATCTATTTCAATCACTTCAGTGATGCACACAAATACGTGAGGGAGGGACTCTGTTTAAATTGTTAATTTACATTTTAAATTTTTTCCAAAATTCTCATTTCTTTCTCCCTGTCACATGTGAGAAAATTTGTATATAATACATTGGTGTGGAAGACTTCTCTCCTTTCCAAGAAGGTACATAAAATTCTGCAAACTTTACAAATCCTTTCCTAGACATTGCCACTTGTATCCTCTTACTCTTGAGAAATACTTTCAAAATGTCTGTGCATTCTGTCCAGAAAAGAACTGTGTAATGTGACACTAAGAAAATCATCATCTTCTTTGGAGTAGTGTTTCTCTTTGTCTCGAGTGGGACGAGACTCAGGAAATGAACGTCTTTGCTGCAATGTTCAGAGTGTGTGTGATTCTGTCCTCCTTCTATGGTCAAGCTGCGTGAAGAAAATAAGGACAATAATATCCATCTCTGTGTGTGTGGCTACTAAAGAAATTTTGCATCTTAATAATTCAGTCACCGCAAGTTCTGTTTTAAAATAAGCAATTACGACACTACCCAAGTAGGAGATTTACTTGTGAATACATCAAGCTGTACTCAAAAGGTGCTGGAGCCTGAAATCATGTGCCATTCTGCATCTCAGGTGGAGGTGCACATTCCCCAGCCATTTCTTAATGCTCTTAAAGCCCTGTAGACCTCTGCTGGGTTTTGAATGATTTATGTAGATGCAAAAAAGTGGATTTCAGGGTCCACATATCCATGACATAGGCGGAAACAAACAGTATTTTATCTTTGCTCTACATGTAGGGGACATCCGTGAAAGGAGTGAATGTGCAGATAGCAACGTACCAAGAATCTTCACATTGTGCTGATTAAGGACGAGCAATCTGGGGCAGGGAAGGGTCCTTTGAAGGTTTAACGGGTTTTTGTTTTTGATGCCTCCTGTGTGCCAAACAACATATAGTCTCTGGGGAGTGAAATGTAAAGGACAGCACGTCATTCTTCCCCAAACGTATGCACATCATTACACAAAGATAAAATGTCTTGCTACAGAAATAGGAAAAGAGAAACTTCAGGTTTAAGGACATATTTGGCATGAAGATTATCCCTACGATTAATAATATTAACCATTTTATTTTGCTATAGTTGCATATACTTTCATCCTGGATGGAGCGCCCTCTATCGGTATAAACCATGCAGCTGATGCTGCTCGAAATCAGCACTAGTGAAAACGCTGTGGCTCTAGTAAGCAGGGAAGAGCTGTTGAACGGAGGGAAAAAATCTAAGATATATTATGTACAGCTATAAATTAACTATGATGAATGCGATTGTTATGTATATCTAAAATAAATATTCTTCATTCATAAGAACATTTATTCTTTTTCAGAGATACTAAAAAATTTCTCTGCATCACAGAAATAATAAGAGGGGCTAAAATTATTAAGATTAAAATGACTTACACAGTTCAATACATTCAAATTTTTCATTGTTTCCTAAACAAGAGAAAGATTTAAACAAAGGTACAAGGTCTAAGTACGGGGACACCTGAGGGACCTTTTAGTCTCTCTTAAATATCCTAAATGGTAATTAATCAAGATCTGACATTATGTCTTCTTTTTGGGTTATTTCAACAAAGTAGAAGAATGGAGAACAGTTAAAAAGCTGCAAAAACATCCTACAGTTTTGGCAAGAGACATATCTGCTGTATTAAATGGGTTCACTCTGTGTGTGTTCCTGCATGTGACTTATGAAGGTCCATCTTTGGAGGAAGAAGCCAGCGCCACTCGGCGCTCTGCTCTATGTTCTCTCAGGAACCCCAGAAAGGACGAGCACAGAGGAATAATGACATCCTAAAAACAAGAACCTGACAACCCAACTTAAAAGAGTAGCACTTACAGTAGGTACTACAGTAACTTTGTGTAGTTGTGTTTTAATTCTGCATGATGTGGTTGTTTACATTGCTTGTTGTTAGAAGCAAAAGGTACAATGTATTATGGTCTGTAAGGCTGTGTAATGGCCTATAAGTCTGTGTAATTTTGGGGAAATTTTAATAAATTCCTATATAGAGCAGTCTACATAGAACATATCGCGTAGTGCTTGGATTATAGAAAACCCTTGAAATCACTCCAATGTTATGGTTACTCTGGTGTCTTCCTCTATGTCCTTATCATCATGGTCATAATCCTTTTAGAGGGCTTAGGAAACACCACAGAAGGACACATGTTCAGCTGTGAAGTGTGAGGCAAGGTTGGGAAGCAGAAATGGGGCATGGAGGAAGCAAATTTGAAATAATAATTCTGGTTTACCCACAACAAGCAAGAAGATAAAATTTCCTACCCTTATATCTGATATTTTTCGTATTAGTAGCCTCCTAATATGTTCGTCCTCATGATGAGGAACAATAATTTCGAGGATCCTTCCCGCATCAGTGAGGTCCCTCCACACTTACTGGCTAACGCGGTTTCTCTGCAGGCTCACAGTCAGGGAGAGCAGATCCGAGGACTGTCTGATGCCTGCTGCCCAATAACAGCTCAGTCTCTACACTGAAGATTGAATTTAAAAGATATTCATATTGGAGTTTCCTGATTCAGAGAACCGCAGAAGCAGGGACGCAGGTGTGGAGCTCACCGGACTTCAGTCCTCACACTGACAGCTGCAGGCCGGGGTGTCTATTGCCGATTCTATGACTGTGAAGGCTCAACACACAGAGTTCATAATTAGCCAGACTGGTCCACACTGTCCCAGTCTCTAAGGACTGTAGACATCCACTCGAGAGTAAAACCAAGAAAAATAATTGTGCACAAGAGATTTTGTGTTCATACTCTACTGAGGTAAAGCTGGTGTGTTCTAATCACTTCCGTTATTCATGTATAATTTTGAAATGTCCATCTGACTTTATTTCATTTTTATAGATAAAATACACATATCAAAATATATGCAATTTTAACCATACCGACTATACATTTCTATTACTTCAATTACATTCACATTGTTGGGAAACACTCAACAGTGTACGTCTTCAGGAACATTTCACCTTGCAAATTGAAATTTGTACTCAACTTTAAAATTCCCTCTTCATCCCACCAGTATTACAGCATGAAAAATCATGCGCAGTTAAATCCATGAGGGCAAAGTTTTCGCATGGACATGTCAGGTTGCTCTCTGTGTCCTAATCACATTGAAATGGATGTGGCAGGTCCTAAGATTAGACAGCACTGCTGGAATCTCCCCAGAGCACTAGCAATGTCCCTGTTCTCCAGGCTGCAGATGAGGAGATTCAGCACATGGGGGACCCTGGTGTACATCATGGATACCACTGTGCTGTCTGAGAAATTGTGACACAGCTGTGGCAGCATATACTCCAATTCCTGTCCCAGAAAACAAGTAAACAAATGACAGTTCAAATTCATAAAGAGAGAAGACTGTATATATCCCCTAAAAAGATTAGATTTCTAGAGAGAGAGAACATTTAGAGTAAGATAAAAAGATACATAAAATTGGGAGAAACTATGGCACCAGAAATGTATATCACTAAGTTACTGTGGAGGTTATTAAGACAGGCAAGATTAAACAGGTGGGCAGGATTATATAAGAAGTTATCAATCTCCACATCCCTGAAGTAAGAAAACAGTAAGTCAAGTATGCAGATGGAAGGCCAAAACCCTAAGGCAAAAGAAAAGCTAAACCTGGGAGGTCAAAAGGCACATGTATGTTATGGTTAAGTTGTGGTTTACCGCTGGCCATAAACTAATCATAGGCCATAACTTCCAGGAGCATCCAGACATCCAAAGATGAAAAAAAGAGACATCTGTGATAGGCAGCCTACAAAAGACACATCTGTGGTGAACACGGATGTCCACAATCGTCTGTGGGGCTGTGGTGGAGATGACACAGATGTTAATTAAGAGGAAATTGAAGGGGAGAAGGACGTGGGCATGTGGAGCTGGGAGTCTGAGCTAACAGCCAGGACGATGAGCAAGTTCCTGAATTTGATCATCTCAGAGATCTAGGAGATGGAACTGCGAGGTAAATGTCCAATTTTTGTGGTGCTATATAGCTTGGACAACTTTGAAAAAGGAAAGAAATTTATACAAAACAAAAAAATCTGCAGATACCAAGTAGTCTATTTTGAATCCAACTTGTCACTAGTATTTCAGCATATTTAAATTGGAACAAACACAGTCTTCTTAGGACTCATTTGGTATTTTACTGTTTTCTGAGTTAGTCACCAACTTCTGTAAACACCTACTTTAGAAACATTCTTCCCAACAATTAGGCAGATCAAGAACTTTAAAGATGAAAACTGCATGATCACCCTGAAAGGCATCCTACCTTTTAAAACAACAAGGAGAAAAAGGAATGTTATTTTTTTCTGTAGAAAGAAATGGTCCTCACTTAAGAAAATTGGGAAGCAAGAAAATATACCTTTTTTTATTCTAAGAAAATAATACAAAATCCTTTGACTTACAGTATTTATAAACAGTCAGAGTTTGGCTGCAATCTATAGACAATAAAGTCAATAGTTCATAATCAGAAAATATTGTTAAGTGTCAGTTATTTCCAAAGAACAATTCGTTTTTATCTTTTTTGGGTTAGTGATTTCACTACACTGTGGGTTTCAGTGTTGATACAAATAATGTTTATTCTTTAAAATTTATTTCCGTGTAAACTTTCCCCATAGTCTTCATGGACTCCAAATCTTCATGAATATGTTTTATTAAAATATACAGTCTCATTCAACACGACTGATAAAATGAGGTGTTTGTTCACTTGTCATTGACTAAAAATATAATGAAATGCTTAGAAATGCTTATGAAATTTTTCATTTTAAACAGGTTTATTCGTACCGAATTCATCCTATCCCAGCAAAATATCTCATGAAGATGCATTTTTTTCATTTTTTTTGTTTGTTCTTTATTCCAGAGTGGGCTGTGGAAATCGATGCACCGTATTTCTCATCTGCGACTTCCCTATTTAGAGTTGAGGGTTAGCACCAGCGTGATTCCAAAGCTCAGATTTCTACCAACATTTTCATCTTTCATCAATAGAGTTTTTGAGATTTCTCTCAGATACCTGAAATTTGATGATCCTACCTCAGCTATGTGAAGAAAACTCAGGCCCACTATTTTATCAGCGCTCATTATGTATTAATTGGGAAACAATGCATAAGAGAAAAAGATCATGAAATTGGGTATAAACATGCTGGAAGTTCCACCATGTGTAATATTAGCACAAGAGCCACCCATCTCATATGATGCTTCGCAGAGTGTCTTATTAGTGCAGGTTGGTTTCACTGAATCCTGGTTTCATTTCTCTCATACTTCTGCATGCACATCACGTTCTTGGATATTTTTGGAACATTTAAATTGAGTCGGTTCCAGTCTGATATGTAACTCCTAATACCTGAAGATATGGCACAAAATCCACCTCAGCTGATATCAGATTAAAACTAGAATATTTACATATACAATTTTAGTGGTCTTTTCCTAAATCCAAGTTCAGAAACAATGCTTTAGATATACTCAGGCTTTCAGAAATGGTGCACTGATAGCGCCTGTTTTATTGTCTTTATAACTGGAACACCATTTGAAAATACAAACATTTAATAAAATTTGCTTCCTAACTGACATTTCATTATTAGCTAAGAAATTTCACTTCTGGATATTTCTGCATAAGGATCTTAAGGTATGTGATTTAAAAAAAATACCATGAATGCTGCTACTGGGTGTCATCAACAGTGTGGCAGGATCATACAGACATTATGATAGATTCTCTTCCACCCTGTTCACGCAATCTGACACCCGGGACCTCGGCTCTTTCCCCAGAGTCAAAATGACCGTGAAATGTAAACACTTTAAATCAATTCAGAACATGGAGGCAGCCACACATCTCTCAGCACCAGGCACCCGGGATCATCTCAGCAGCAGTTTGTGACGTTGCAATTTCTTTCGTCCTCATCCTCTACTGCACTGTCCTTCAGAGTGTCCTCAGGAAACAGTGAACATGGACCCAGTTTCTGCTGGCTGGGTGGAGATTTCTGTGGGAAGTAGAACCAGTGTGACATGAGGACAAACCCTGCATGAGCTTTCCACGCCTGCCCCCGAAGCGCCTGTAGAAACCTCACAGACTGCCATTGTTAAATAAAGACACAGGCCCGTCCCGTGTGTCCCCAATACAGGCATGAACTGGAGTTATCTGACCTTGTCTCTAGTTCCGTGTGCCTTGTCTAAAAAGGATGAAGGGCAGACAGGAAAGCTCCAGTCCAAAGAAGCCACAGTGATTCTGCCGGCTTACAGCAAGCAAAGGAAGGGTCTGTTGAATGTGTAACGAAACATTTTATTTTTAATTTCTCCTATTCCAGGAATGATACAGAATCTGAGGAATCAAAAATGAAAGGTGTTTTCCAAATACATGCGTATAGCAATAACAAAATGCCCCAGCATAGAAAAATGACAAAGGTAAACTCTGAGGCCAGGTTTATTATGAAAATGGAATGAAAATTGATGCTTTTACCTTTAGTTCTATTAATAATACCTTGACTGCATTTTAGCCTCTTACATGCATCAACTGTCAATAACAGAAGGCACATTCATCATCTATTTAATCAAGCTTGACACAGTTGTGCTACCTGAAATCAACTTTGATGACAGTGCTGAGTCTCACAGATAGAAATAACCTCCGTGTGTTACAGAAAGAATAAGGGATGGAGTCAGGATTCAAATTAAATTGTCAGGGGCTGGGGATTTAGCTCAGTGATTAGAGTGCTTGCCTTGCAAGCACAAGGCCCTGAGTTCGATCCCCGGCACCACAGAAAAAAAAAAAAAAAAAAATTAAATTGTCAGTCCCTGCATTTCACCCACAAACCTTTTTCTTTGTTTTCAAACCACCAAAAAGTTTCCAATAGAAGTTCCAAGGTCTACATCACACTTTTGTCTGAGAAATTTTAAACACTTTCCAGTTTCCTCAGCAGGAAATAAATCAAACCCCAAGTTGATTTCTCTGGTTGAGATTGAGAAGAATGAATAAAATGTAGAAGGAGGACGTGGGCAGCTTCCAGAAAAGCCTGGAACACAGAACAAGACTGAGATCAGAGCTAACCATTGTGGGCATTTTCTGCCTTTGATCTTTGCCTCTGACCTCAGACATCCTCCCTACAGTGGATGAGGCAGGTGTCACCTCTCCTCTCTCCTGTGATCTACTTGGAACCTCAAAGAGTAGAGCACAGTGAGAAAGGGCCCTTCCCAGGGAGACACGGAAGAGAGATGGGTGCTTGGAGTATCTAAGGAACTGTGTGCTGGACTAGCCTGGTATGACGCCTTGTGTTTGTTATCAGGCAGCCGTGTGTATTCAAGTCTTCCTCCTTTTCTACCCTGCACCTTGCAACTCATTACACAAAACAAAGTGATGCTCTTCTTTTACTTTTAAATATGCTTGAGAAAAATTGCACAGATAAAATTAGACAAATTCACAGGAACAGATAACTCAGATGCTGTCATTCTGAAATCCTTCAATATTGCTTCACAATGCTGTGATTGTTCTCATCATTACACTCGGAATCCTTCTGAGGTGCTGAGTAAACAAGTTACAGACAGCCAAAATGGACTATTGTGGATCAGACACGTGTGGGAAAAAGGACGAGTGTGGGTGTGAGGAAATTCCAACTGAGATGTGTGGTCCCACCTGACAATCAGGTATAAAAATCAAAGTCCTCATAGCTACAACTGTGCACAGTGCTGTGAGTCCATCTCATCACCCCCCATTTCACGTATCTGTTCATGGTGGGAAACAATCGTTACAATTGGCATTCCTCTTCCATCCTCCTCCTCAACACATACTGAGGAAGGCTGTGTCTCAGCAGAGTTATGGCCAAACTCTGTGAATCCCTCACCGATCACCTGCTGGAGGACCAGTGAAAGCTCCGGGGCAACCCAGAGAATCAGCCAAGTGAGAAAGGGGCTTCCTGTCTGAGACACCAGGAAGGAGGAGCAACCAGATAACCACGCAGGAGTGTGAGACCTTGGAGACTCAATGCACACGGTGAAAAACTATATAAATTGGACCTTGTTATCCCAATCTCTTAAATCTTCTGTTATTTAATGGAAGATGATGAAAAAAAAGAAAAAGAATGTTGTGGTGGACCTAATATGGTCAACTTGAGCCAGAACGCCCAGCTGGACTGAGTTGATATGATGCTGGCCGTACGAGATCCACTTGAGGATTGTTGCTGATGCAACATAAGGCAGAGTGGGAGCCGTAGCTGGCTGGCGGGTTGTTTCCCAGGAGAAGCTCTGCCGCAACTGATTTGTCTGAAAGGAATTTGGCTGTCCTTGTCAAGGAAGGAGCTCAGGGCCTTGCTGTTGTCGAGGATGGCTGCTGTTGCTTCGGAGGAGCTCTGGTTGTCATCTCTGCTGCAAGCATCAAATCCTGGTTCCAGGGAAGATCTTTCCAGCCATCATGTGCAGACATGGACGTACATGGGACAGTTCTGTGGGCTTTCAGCCCTCAGTTGGTACTTTTGGGTCTCCAGTGCCTAGATGGACATTTGGCACCTTCTGCATTTGGCTTCTGGGTGAATATTGTAATCTATAAATATCCCCTATTAAATCTACTCTCCTACAACCATTGGTTCTGAAAACCTAACTAACACAAATGTCCACGAAATATATTTGGTCTCTTCCTCTACTCAGGAAGAATCTCATATGTACTATTCACTTTGTTAAGGTTTTCTTTCAAAACAATCACTCCACCTACTGTGGTAGCAAATACCTGTAATCCCCACATTCAAAAGGCTGTGGCGGGAGGGTTTTTATGAGTTTGAAGCCAGCCTGGGCTACACAGTGAGTTCAAAACCAGCATGACCTACATAGAAAGACATTGTCTCAAAAGAGACATTCTTCAACTTTTCATTTACATTGTTTATTGTGATAAGATATACATAACTACCTGTATCATTTTAACCAGTTTTATGCACTATTTGGAAGTATTGATTACATTATCATTTTGGGGCAACCGTTACTCTTACCCATATCCAGAAATGTTTGGTCTCTCCAGGTAAAAATTTGGACCTGTATAAAATATGCTAAACTCCAAAGTGTCCAAAGCAGCTATGATTCTAGTAAGAAAAATGATGAGAACTGGAAGAAATCAAGCCTCTGAAATACTGTGACCCAGAGGACAGTATGCACAGGTGTGCAGCTTCAGGGGATCATTTTCACTAGGTTTTCAGAACTACATTTCAAGCAGAAGCCAAATGTCCTGGCATTAAACTCTCCCTCTGCGCAGCCTCTTCAGGGTGCTCCTGATGTCCCCGTTCCTCAGGCTGTAGATGAAGGGATTCAGCATGGGAGTGATCCCTGTGTACATCAGTGAGGCCACAAGAACCTTTCTGGGGGAATATGATACAGCTGAGCCAAAGTATGTTCCAACGAGGGTTCCATAAAACAAGCAAACAGCTGACAGGTGAGAACCACAGGTAGAAAAGGCTTTATACCTCCCGCCTGATGATGGGATTCTCATAATGGAGGAAACAATTTTACAATAAGAGAAAAGGATCCCTAACATGGGGAAAAATCCCAGTATGCTACCCACAGAATAAGTGACCACGGTTTTGATTAAGGGATCAGAACATGAAAGGTTAAGGAGTTGAGAAGGAAAACAAAAGAAATTAGCAATTTCCACACTCCTGAAGCAGGTAAATTGCAAGGCAACTACATTATGCAGCTGGGCATCTAAAAGGCTAATAAAGACACACACCAGAAGTAGCAAGACACAGCGGCGGGGGTTCATAATGGCTGGATAATGCAGCGGGTGACAGATGGCTACAAACCGGTCATAGGCCATCACAGTCAGAAGCATGTCATCCATGCATAAAAAAATAATAATAAAAGACATCTGGGTGAGGCAGCCCACATAGGAGATGACCCTGTTGTGGGTTAAGCTGTCCATTATCAGCTTTGGAACTGTGGTAGAGATCAAACAGATGTCAGCCAACGACAGGTTGGAGAGGAAGAAGTACATGGGGGTGTGGAGGTGAAAGTCAGAGCTGACCGCCAGGACGATGAGCAGGTTCCCAAGCACCGTGACCAGGTACATGGACAGGAAGAGGCCAAAGAGGACGGGCTGCAGGTCTGGGTCCTCTGAGAAACCAAGGAGATGGAATTCTGAGATTGAGGTTAGATTATATGTTTCCATAGTGCTTGAATACCTATAGAAAAAATTCATTAAAAATGATATAAAAATAGTACACAATCCTCTCCATACAATATCAATTCTTGTACTCACAAGAAAGATAAACCCACATGAGGTTCATAGATCTTGAAAAATATTGATCCATTTGGTATAAACCCAATCTCAAAGAACTCTTTCATAATTGGGTTGTTACCCACCTCTTTAGATACGCTCTTAATTTAGAGAGACTCTAGCGACAATGTTACAACATTAGACTTCAGAACTCTGTGACCCCAAGAAAGTACACTGAATTCTTAAAGAAAGAAAATACATTTATGCGCAATACATAACTGCTCTGCCATGAAGAAAAATTATCTTGACCTATGCATAGATAAATGAATGCAACTTGAGACCATATTAAGCAAAATAATTTAGACACACAAATTTAAATATTGAGAGACAAAGACAGAGAAACTGAAGCTAAATGAATAGGTACTTGGGAGATCTTTTTCATACAGATGTGGAGCACGAGGTGGAGGCAGAGGGAGGGGGAGGAAAATGGGATGGGAAAAAAAGAAATGAAGGAAAAAAATGATGAAAGTAGAGCTAATCCAAATGAGAAGAGGACCAGGAGTTAGGTGGAGCAGGCAGGGTAGGGAGGAGTAAGGGATGAAAAAAAAAAAAAAAAAAGAATGAAGATGTATTATTTGCATGTACCAAATCCCCATGATAAATATTCATTACTTACTGGAAACATGTACTAATAAAAAATAACAAAGAATATATGATGCTATTGGAAGAAAATAAAAACAATAAAATTTAACTTATTTTTTTCTCAGAAAAAGATATAAATTCCCTTGTCTTAGGGTGCCTGTAATTAATATAATATCTAGAAGTACAATTAAATTGTTTGTAATCAAAATACATTGTGTTGTGCCAGTTATCGCCCGTGAATTTTTCATCGTTTCTGGGCTTTTCGTTCTTCCATTATTCAAGGATGTAAGAGCTCACTCAGCTCACTCAGCTTTTGTTATGTAGAAATTATTTAATATGGAACTCCTATATTTTTCCAAATTGAACTTAAATTTGTATAAAGCAAGCTCAAATCCATGCCCATAATCTTGTGTCAAAATAACAGCATGGGGCCTTGGTGCGAACTGCCATTGATTGAAAAGTAATTAATTAAAATAATGAAAAGCACATTCAGCATTTTAACTTTTATACAGGTTCATGCTAATCACTCCATACAGTGGCAATAAAATACCTTCTAGGAAAGCCACCTCTTTTCTAGTTTCCTTGACGCTGTATTCTAGAGCAGTATGGTGACATGCTTTGTTGTTTTTCCAGTAAGAAAACTTCTTATGCCCAGTAGAAAATATTACTAACAAGTCAAGTCACAAAGCCCAGGCTGACTGTACATCTTGCTAATTCTGACAGATTTTTCACGTCAGTATTTTCTGGTAGCTGAATAGCGTTTCTTTTCTTTTATCTCCATGAATGAAATTTGGACAGTTGGACTCTTCAGGCCACACTGTCATTTAGCCAGAAGAGTGCAAGACCCAAGTCCTGCCTGTGAGGTAATATGAACACAGCTAAAAGCTCACATTCAAAATAAATGTACCTGAAATGTGGTAATCACGACTGTAGATAATGCGATTTCTCCTTATCTATAAAACAAGGACAACAATCATCTACCTCATGTGGTTGCTGTATGAAAGTGTTTTGAAACTATTTAACTTGCATCACTGGTTTAGATAGAGAGATAGATGATAGATAGATAGATAGATAGAGATAACTTTTGAATATCCAAACACTCTAGACTCAGACCAATGAATGTAATCAGATTACCTGTATTTTGAGTTTTTTGGTTAATTCTTTACATCAGAGTTGAGAAATGCTGTCTTAGAATATTTCCTCACATTCAGAAAATGCTCCTTATTACTAGTTCTCCACATAGTAATGCAAATATTTAATAATATTTACATCACACTTAATAGTTTTAGAGAAATGAACAATTTCCTATGAAATTTGAAATGCTGAAATCTCTCCATAATTCCATGCTCTTTTTCACCTGTTCTCAAAGGAATCTATTGTCATGAAATTCATGGGTCGATTTTCCTGTCAATATTTTCAGGTCAGTATCGATTTCTTAATCCACATATTACTTAATAATTTATCTACAAAATACCTAAAGTTCATTTAAATCATGGACAACACAAATCCATTGTCCCTGGAGGAGAGAAAGCTACATTCACAAGTGGCTTGAGGCTTCTTTGAGCTAGTGGAGACCCCTCATTTAATTGTGAGGTTATTATTATGAAAATATTTCAACTGCTTTGTGCCTCCTTACCTGTCAAACAAGTAAAATATCTATAAAATATATTGGCGGCAGATCCTTCTCCGATTCCTAATAAAAACTACATGTAACATTATCCAATTTTTCCAAAAAAAATCAGGTATCATCACTCACATCCTCTTATTCCAGAGAAATACTTTCAAATTATCCCTGCAGTTAGTCCAGTGATGATCCTTTTATGGCAACACACAAGAAATGCCATCATCAAATGGGGAATAACATTCCCACTTTCCTGCAGGAGAGGAGACGGTTTCCCCGGATGAGACACGTGAAATGAGCTGAAGTTCACTGTCCTGCGTCTTTTACCAGCTACGCCCTGAGGAATGTGCAAGACTCTGCTCCTGCCTCTGCTCACGCTGCCTGAGGAAAACAAGGAGAATAACACTTACCACATGTGAAGTGACTGAGGGAAGGCTGGAACTGAAGGCTGTAGACATTGTGCCTCTTGTCCTTAAATAAAGAATCCCATCAGTCTGCAAATAGAGAGTTTATTGATAAATTCCATGAACTGTACTCAAGCGGCACCAGAGTCTGTAATGCAATGAGGGTCCACACTTTATCTCAGCCTGAGGCACACACTCGCCTGCTCCTCAGTCTTTGCCCCTTTTAAACCCATGGACATTTCTGTACTCTTTTTGAATCATGGATACTGTGTAATTAAATTCAAATTAAGGCCATATATGTATGACACAGACACAAAAAAGAGCAATTTTATCTGGTCTCTACATCTCTGGGATACTCCAGAAAAGAATGAACATACAGACAGGAACTTACCAGAATGTTCATGTCATAAAGATTAGGGACATTTATTGTGACTCGGGGAAGGGGCCACTCAATGTCTCACAGACGTCTGCTTTGAGGTACAGCTCTGGGGAACCAGATAGCAACAGGCACATATAATTCTTTTACAAACAAATGAATATAATTACACGAAGAAAGAAGTAAAATGTTCTTCTATGGACATAGGAAAGGTGTAACTTCAGTTTAGAATATATAATTGGTATGAAGATTATACTTATCATAATAATAATGAAAACTCAATTTTATTTCCTCTGATTTGACACTTCTTAAGCTATATACAGCACTCCTCATGTGTACAAACCTTAGTGCGGATGATACAACTAAAAGCCAACACTGAAGACAATGCTGCCTCAGAGATACTACATACCTGCCGTGCAGCACAGAAATACTAAGTGGAGATAAAGGATTACATCCCACCTTGACGGATGCTGTTCAGACACTAAATAGTTCCTGGATTCTCCCCCCACAGAAGGATTTCAGGGAGGCTCAGTGGTTTTAACCACGGTGTATTCGAGTGCATTTTTAACTCTCTGGTTTCCTAAAGGGAAATGAAATCACGGCTTGACAGAGCCCAGCGAGACTGAGGGAAGTAATCGCTGACTTGGAGGAGGATGTGAGAAGCTGCAAGAATCTCTTGCATGACAGAGATCTCTGTGGAATAATTGAGTGTACGCTCTTTCTGTGATCTTCAGGGACCCCCGTCTGCCTTTCCTGTGGCTCATCCAACTGGTGTCTCCCTCTGCTCTGCTCTCACCGACCTGGAACCCCAATAGGAAGGGCCGAGGGAGCCAGCTTCTCTTGCTACAGTGACAGGGAAGTGACATGGCTGTTTGTGTCCTGAAGGGGACAACATGTCAGGATGAATCCTCCTTCCATGGCTGTGACTGTAATCAGATGGCCCTATTCCAATGTGGCTTTATATCTTTCCACCCAGCGAACTTCCCAGATTTCACTAGAATAACAGGCTCTTCCACTTCTCTAAGGAATAACAACGTGCTGCTCATATTTACAGGAAAACAAGCACATGAAATGAAACGAGCCCCACAGGACTCAGTGCTCAGCGCCTGGAGTACGGGAAGCCCCCGAAACCAGCTCCTGACGTCATGGTCACTGTCCTCCTCTCCATCCTTCCTATCACCTTCACCATCCTGTTCCAGGGCTTAGGACACACTGCAGAAGGTCACATTTCCTGCTGCCATGTGTGAGAAAACATCAGGAATCAGGAACACGGCATGGAGAGAGCAAATCTGAAATAATAATTCTGCTTCCTGAGCTACAACCAAGAACATAAAATGTTATTATTTACGATTTTTTTCATATTTTTATCTTCACATCTGGTTGCTCAAATAGTCATGTTTGTCCTCATGATGAAGACGCAATAAGTTTCGAGGATCCTCCCACGTCTCTGAGGTCTCTCTGCACTTACCAGACTAAGGACAAGTACTGTGGCTCGTGGAGGGTCCTTCAATGTTTACAGAGGTTCTTACGGTGGAGGCCTCCTGTGTGCCAAACAAGGGACAGGCTTTGGGGAGTCGGATGTAAACGACAGTATGCGATTCCTCTGCAGAAGTCCATGTCCAATTACACTGAAACAAAAATAAAATGTGCTGCTACAGAAGGAGTAAAAGAGTAACTTCAGGTCACAGGAAGTAATTGATGTGAATTTCAATCAATACTAATAAAGATAGTTAAACTGTTTTTTGCTCTAATTGTAGACACTTGAGCCCGGCATGGCACACTCCTTATCTGTATAATATTCAAATAGTGCATTTGTTGAGGTGGCAATAATGCATTAATAACTATGGTGTGTTGTGGAAATATTAAATACCTTCTCTGCATCACAGACACAATAAGTGGGCTTGAAAGTATTAAAATTCAAATTTAATTAAATCTAAATTAAGTTGGATTAATTTAAATTAAAAATTAATTTCTGTGCAACCCACTAAATTTTTTTCACTGTTTCCCAATCACAGAAAAACAGAAGCACATGCTAAGAGCTGTAACCACAAGAACATTTTTAACTCTCTGAGGTCCATTATTTAATCCTCTCATCTCCCACACAGAAATGAAATCAAGAGCCGACATGTCCACAATTGAGATTTTGTGACATAATTTCAAACACTGAGCAGAATGCGGAAAGTTGGAAAAATATCCGACAGTGCTGTGAGGGGAGCAAGCTGTGCTGAAGCACCACGTGTAGACTCTTCCTGAGACATTTCCTGTGACCAGGGTACTTACTTTCTGTAGTTGATACAGCTGCTGCCTCCATTTGCTCTACTCTACCATCTATCAGGCACACCACTCCCCACAGAAAGGAGCACAGTGAGGCGGCCACTTCCTCCAGGGACAGGGAAGGGAAATGGATGCTTGAGGTGCCATGAACACAGGAAGCCAGATTCCTCGTGGTATAACGCCCTATGTCTGTAAGCAGACATCCCAGTGCAATGAAATAAGCAATATGGAACAACGTACTCGGCACCTGGGATTTAGGAAGCCCTAAGAAACAGGCTATGATAGTTCTGACATCATCCTGCTCATTCTTGCTGTGACCATCGTAATCCTTTTGGAACACATAGAAATCAGTTCAGTAGGAGCTTTTTCTGCTATTTGAGGGTGAGGCACAAATTCAAAGTAGAACTACAGTGGGTAGGAGGCCAATTTTGAATGAGATTTCTGTTATCCACACTGCAAACATGCAGAGAAATCTCCCTTTCCTCACAACTATAATGTTTCATAATGGAATTCTCCTGTCTGGCTACTCAAAAACTGCCTTGTTTGTGCTTATCCTGGAAAACAGATCTTGCAAGATTCTCTTCATATCGGTGGGCTCCCTCTGCACTTACTGATTTATGCGCCTTCTTGGCTGGGTCATGAGTGAGGACTGCAGATCTGAAGAATCTCCCAGGTCTGGCTTCCAGTCAAGGCTGATTCTGTCAACAGGACTGATATGAACATGGTGTCAGATGAGACCTTCCTCAGGGAGGCAATCAGGGGGGAGACACCGGCCTGGAAACAACTGAATTGAAACCACCCACCAAAGGGCTGAGGGCACAAGCAGGTTACTGACTATTATATGACCTTGGAGGCTCAATGCCCAGAGCTCATTATTAATCAAATTTATCAATGCCATCTCAGTCTCTAAGGACTTCCTAACAATAATGAATGTCACTGCAGTGTGTTCTTAGAACAATTATAATGGGAAGTTCTTGTTATGAATATTTGCCTTTAATAACAACGTAAATAAAAAGCAGATAGACTTTCAGAAATCACTGTTATGTGCCCAGTCCCCAAGATGAATGTCAGTATGTACTGAAAATATGTACTAATAAAAACTTAAAATTTCTAAAAAGGTAAAAAAAATGGAAGCATGAAATTATAAAAATATTACGAGCAGATAAACAGGATTTACAGCTCTAGATATTGTGTTATTGCTCTTTCTAAAGTACATTCCAAATGGATCCTTGAGATTAACTTCTGCTGAATAGCCCCCTGAAGGCACAAATACTGTCTCTGTATCTCATTCTCCAGTTGAAGGGATTCAGTGTACAGGAGACCACAAAGCGCATCCCACACATATATCTTTATGCTGTTTGTAAATACGTGATACATCTGAGGAAGGTACACATCAAAGATCTTTTCAGAAACAAGCAAACAACTGACAGGTGACAATCTCAGTGCAGAAGATTTTACATTTCCCACCTGATGATGGATGTTCAGAATTGATCAAGTGATTTTATAGTAAGAGGAAAGGATCCTTGAGATGGGTAAAAGGAGAAATATGGTGCAGGAATATAATTCACTATGTTACTGGTATAACTGTCAAAATGGGAAAGATTAAAGAATTGGGCAGGAGAGCAGAATACAGTAAATTAGAAAATTCCACACCAGTGAGATAAGTAAAGTGTAAGGCAGTTGAATCATGTGAGCAGACAATATGAAAGGCTGATAAATGAAAAAATGCCAAACCAGGAAAACACAAAACTCAGAGATCTGGGCACACAGAAGGGCACGGATGCTAACAGCTGTGGGGTGAATACAGCCCTGCAGCCAACAGACCACCATTGACTGAATTCAGCAAGCGGGAAACACGAGGCCACACTGAAGAGTCATGCAGCAAACGGAGTGTGCAAACTCACTACACCCTGGTGGTGACTCGCTAGCTCCCGCAGGTGTGGTGGGTTCTAACACCACAGCGCCTGGGTACAATCTATTCACCCAAATTCCTTAATCAGAGGAATATTCTTGACACACGGCTGTCTTTGTTTGCGTTTTTGTTTGTTTTCTTTTGCCCTGCTTTGCTTTTTCCTTTCTTTTGCTCTTTGTTTTATCTTTCTTATCTTTCTTCTTTTTCTTATATGAAAAGAAAACTCTTACCTAATTCTACTTATTTTCCTTTATTCTTTAATTGAATTTTTTCTCACGTTTCGCTCCTTCTACTTTTCAAACTCTTTCTTTTTCAAATTTTCTCTCTGCTTATATTTTTCCCTTCTCCCACCCTTCCCTTTTAATTATTGCCCTGATGATTTTCTAATTTTTATCCTTTCAGTCTACTATTGTTGATTTCTGGTCAACTATTAATGGTGGAAACCCGTATGGAAATTTCTCAAAAAGATAAAAATATGCATTCCATTTGAATCAGTTCTATCTCCTCTTAGTATCTTCCCTGAAGAATTGCATAACACTGAATCATGCATAGCTGTATTTACAGCAGCACAAATCATAATAACTAAATCATGAAAACTGCCTGTCTGCCAATCAACACATGAATTGATTAAGAACTTGTGGTTTACACATGGTGGAGTAGTACTCAGCCATGCACAAAGCTAAATAGGAGTCATTCTTTGGGAAATGGATGAACACTGAAACCATAATTTTAAGTGAAATAAATCAGACCTGCAAAGTTAAATGGCTTAACATGGCTTAACATGGCTTCTCTTCTAGGGAAACAGAAAGCATTAATAATTTGAAGAGAAGAATAAAAGCCGGGTGACAAGAAATAGGGAGATGCACTATGTGTAGAATAAAAGGGGATCTGGAGATTAGGGTGGGAAGCTCAAGGGATGATACACAAACAGAAAGTAAAAAGGATTAAAATTAAAACATATATATATGTACCAATTCTCTGTGTTTAATGAATTTTTATTTGTGGCAAATGTTTGAATAACATTGTTTGAAAAAGATCAATAGAGTTCCGAGGCAGAGTGTTGCATGCAGGATGTGCAGGCAAGAGGATCATCGTGTGAGTTCAAGGCTAGCCCTGCCTACACAGTGAGTTTCGGGTCAGCCGGAACTACACAGGAGACCCTGTCTCAAAAAACCAAACAAAACAAAAAGTAAGATCAGCAAACCTTTCATGTTCACTGAACAACTAAAACAAAAGCAGTAGAAGTACCCTCCACAACTCTGTTGTTGGTCTTCATATTTACAAAACCTCTCCCATGATTTATTGTTTTTCTAAATAATCAGTTCCTTGTATTGATGGGATAGATTCAAATAAGCACTGTTGTGTCTCATCCCTGATCCTTCACAACATCTTTGCAAGAAGGAATATATAGACATAAAATGTCCCTGAGTGGGGAATTCATAAGAGAAGCCCCATTTCTGTGAATCAAGGAAAAGTCTACTGACATTTAACTGATATTTGAATCACTAATGCCTGCTCTGTGCCAAGTAAGGTACACACACTGGGCAAGTTGAACTGCCAAATGTGGGCATTCCTCCGCAGATACTCAGGATTTATGCACGTGAGGACAAAGGTGAAGAAGAGACCTGCGAGGGAATGAGGAAAACCATGACTTGGGGTCACAGACGAAGTCAGATCACATAATGACTAGCAGTGATAGAAATAACAATAATGCTTACTTTAATTTATTATGAGTAGTCATCTTATATGATCACAGGAGCTGTATTTTAGTCCATACTAATTGCAGTCGTATCAACTAGAACTCCAGACACTGGACCATGCGGAGTCTCAGAGACGCTACCATCCTGCCCCGCAGCACAGCAATGATAAGGGGAGCCACCAGGACTAGACACGAAATTATCACTCTCAGCATCCAATGCGATACGCATTTTAACTCTTTCTGAATCACCAGAAAGATTTCAGCAGAGTTCCATCTGCAGGGACGCCTCGATTGTACTATTCCAGGATAGAGGAGTATGTGGAGCGCTGCGGCGGTATCCCGGATGTGGAAAGGGAGAGGGAGGCGCCGAGGTATTATGCATCTATCCTGTATGCGATGTTTGCCGTGATCTGTCACCATCCTTCCTACAGCAAACTCAGAAAGTGCCAAAAATGATTGGACACCCCCTCGCACCGAGATCTGCCGAGATCCTCAAAAGAGAAGAGGAGCGAGCAAAAACGCACTTCCTGGTGTGACAGACTGGAGAAACAGCCTTTAGGGACGTTCCTTTTCACTTCTTCTTCCTGCGCCAATATGCGCAGTCCCTAGAGATCTTGAGAACGTAGACCAATTAGTGGAGTCATAGAATCGGTTGTGAGGGGAACGATTCTTCTGTATGACGCCACGTGTTTCTAATCTGACAGAAAAATTCAAACACAGAGCCAGTCTGTTGGACCTAACAATCATGTTTATTGCACATAAAAATGCTTTTATGTTTCCTTCCGCACAAACTAAAGGTAATTTCACAGTTGTAACTAGGGGAGTGCTTGGCAGAGGAAATGAAAGCACCTATTTAGAATACATACCTCATTGACCAGCATTAACAATACCTCATGATGCCATGGTCCCTGTCGTCCCTCCCACTTCATACTCATCATCACCTGCTAATTCTTCCACGGGACTTAGGAAACCAGTAAGAACTCACATTCTTCTCTCACAGGTAAAATGTCAATGTGAAGTAGAAACAGTGTAGGAGGAAAAAAATTTTATGAGATTTTTGAACTCCTGCCAAAACCAACAACAAAAGTGTCCTGATGAGTTTGTATATAGGTGTCCTCTCATCTGAATCCTTACGATGTTGAGTTTGCACTGATGGGGTGAAACTCCATCTGTGCTTGAGCATGACCACAGACGAAGCACCCATTCCTGTCCCCAGATCGCGGCCTAATGAAAACACAGTCTCCACACTCAGGATTGATAGATATGTAATGTCAGATCGCAGCTTCCTGGAGAGAAAAAATGGGCAGCCCCAAAACAGGTATGGAACTACCTGACTGGAACCACTGGGCTGAAGACCTGGAGGTGCAGGCTGATTGTGAATGACTACACCACCTTGGAGACCTAATACATAGCGCTCAGGATCAGCTATTAGTCTGTGCTATCCCAGTTTCTGGGGACTTTGTCATGGTCGTTTAGGAAGAAAAAGACAATGAAAGTCCACAATGCTTTTGGATCCCCTACTACTGAGCAGGAAGTGGATGTATAATAATACCTTCTTTTATGACTTTAATTTTTAAAATCTATCTGCATTTTATTCCCATAGATTACACTGGTAAAAGATACATAAAAATTACCATTTTAATCATGTACATGCAATACAGTGGCATTCATTACATTTAAATTGTTGTGCAATTATCACATGCAAACAATTCCACAAATTTTTCCTATTCTCCCTCTCCCATCATTGTCTGACCTCCACCACGATTTTACTATGAAATTTGATGAGGAATTAAGCACACCAACTACTTCATAATATTCTGAAATTATAGAACTAAAAGTGTCCTTTCTCTCCTTTCTCCAATTTATATACCCAGGTAAAACACCACAGGTCCTGAGAATAGATTGTGCACTGTGGGGCCCCCTCAGAGCACTTCTTTTCATTGGTATTTTTAGCAGTGCTGGGGTTTGAACCAAAGGTCATGGAACTCAGCTACATCCTCAGCCGCTTTTTTTCCCCCACAGTCAGCAAATTGCTCAGACTCTGCTTGGACTCTAGATCGTCCTTCTTCAGCTTCGCCGAGTGCTAGGATTCCAAGTGGGTGCCACCACACTTAGATTCAGGACAGTTTTACACGCCAGAACTTTCAATGTCCCTGTCCCACAGGCTAGAGATGAAGAGCTTCAACATGGGATGACCATGATCACGTTTGGGGCCATCAGAGATATGAAAGAGATATCAGCCAAGGATAGTTGGACAGGAAGAAATACATGGTGGTGTGGAGGTGGGAGTTAGAGCTGATGGCCACAAAGATGAGCAGGTTTCCAATCACATGACATGGACAATACAAAGAGGACACAGTGCAGTTCTGGATCTTCTGAAAGTGCACGAGATGAAATTCTGAAAGGTGCATTGGATTTTGTGCTCCGATATTGATTGGACATCTTCATGGAGGTTTAGAATGAGAAAACAAAAAAAGTAGACACCAAGAATGTTGTATACATTTTGATTTCCTGTAGTCACAAAGAAAGTATTCACATTTCATTGCCATTTACCTTCAGCAATACTACTCAGCTGGGACAAACCAAATAGTCTTTGAAATTTTTCACTAGCATTTTCTATGTTATTCACCTTCTTCCGTGAACACTTACAATAGTGATATTTAATTGAGTGATATTACATAACCAGGAATATCACATGTAACAAATCCATGATTGCAGTGAAATACAGCTCACCATGTTCAGAAAAATGGAGAATAAGAAATATCCTTCCTGTTAAAAAAATATTAAAGTTATTAAATGACACTGAGATGCTTCTGTTAGGGTTTCAAACAATGAGTCTTATTCTGTTTGGTCAAATGTTCATTAATAATATATTAGAGCTTGACTACACTGTTTTAAATTTTATGAGTTATAATGAAATTGATTTCACAGGACTTTTCCATCATTGTTGCATTTTCTATGTATCATCCTTTGTGATGTTTGGTGCCAACTCAATTTCTGTCTTTCCTTTAAAAATCATTGAATACAAAACGCCTTATTATAAAGTGAGAAAGAAAACTCTGTGTTACAAATATAGGAATAAAATAACTTCATTTCACTGGATTTTTTTCTGTAATGATGTGAAGATTAACCTTGCCATTGCTACTAGTAATAATATCCAAATTTTAAGATTATTTTTGAGCTGATTTTATACACTCCTCACATATTGATCCATAGAGAGTGTCCAGCATCTATTAATGTCTTACTCAGGGGAGATGTCTTGACTAGAAACCAACTCAGATGAAAATTTCCAGTCTCAGAGATCCTCCCAAACTGCCCTTTACACAGAAAGAAAAGTTTTGTCCAACAGGATTCCAAATTAACTAGTCAGTTCCTAGGTAGCATGCCCTACTCCGTTCTATTGATTTCTAAACCCAAGAAAGTTTGCACAGAAGTGCAGACATCTGAAACCCAGGCCCAACTCAGGGTCTTTTTCAAGTTATTTCCACTTCCCTAAATTGTCATATAATTGAATACCAAAGTTTCTGACTCCTTTTGAGGCTGAGAGTGCTGGTTCCATTGAAGAAGAAAGCTGCAGAAGGCCGCTTGGGGCCTGGAGCGGGACAAAGGGAGAGGTCTGTGCCAGCTGGCGAGACTTCTCTTCTGTCATTTTCCTCAGTCAGCTCTCTGCTTTAATTACTGCAGCTGTTAACATCCACAGATTGCTCTTGTTCTCTACCAAAGCCGCCAAATGGAAGAGTCCCATGAGAAATGAGTCTGTTACTGAAGAGTCAAGGAAGTGAAATTTATGTTTTGGCTGTCAAAGAGACAATGTTCCAGGATTCTCTCTTACGAGATCAGACAGCCCGATTCAAAGACCTCTTCACTTCTTTCTAAACAAGAACAGTCTGCAATTAATTACAGAGAAATGTTGTGCTCATTTATTCAGTGAAGTAAGCATAATATAGCAGCTTATGCTTGAGAATGTTGTGCGGATTACATGAAACCAATTTCATAGAGCATGTAACTCAGACATTGTCTTGTAGACCTTCCTCAATGTTGTCTCACGCCTTTATGGTTATTGTCATCCTTGTCAACATTCGCATCGTCACTCTCCTATTTGGTTCAGGACCCAGTTGAGCACCCATCTTCTGCTATCATGCGTCAGCGCTGCAGCAGATGGAAGAGCAGTGCTGGAGGGAAGCAAACTCTGACTGTCACCTTTGAGACCACCACAGCCACCAAGGCTACAAACCTCACAGTCCCTGCAGCCAGAATTATGCACATTTTTGTCCTCTGACTGTGTAAACATTGCTGAAGATTGTCTGCCTTGTGATGAGGAAACAAGGCTCTGAAAGTCCCTTCTCTCCCCAACCTGATCTTCACCTTTACTGTCTCGCACTGTCTCTCTGCTGAGTGCTGACCACAAACTGCAATCCAACACCCGCCACCTGCCCGAGGCCCGGAGAACATTCAGTCTCTGCCTTTGGGAGTCTCTCAGTGCAGGCAGATCTGTGTATCCTGACGCAGAGAGCCTTGGTTTGGAGAGACACAGAAATGGAAACCCTGGACCTGGAACCAGGAAAATTCAGGGCTGGAGGGACAGACCGATTACAGATTATTGTACAACCTTGAAGGCTCATTGTGCAGAACTGATAATGTCCCAAATTGGCCACGTTATCACATTGCCTAAGAACTTCTTAATAACAGAGGAAGAAGAGAATGTGAAAATGTCCACGAAAGGTTTTAGGATCTTCTGCTACTGAGGGTGACCTTCACAGGTACTAATTGCTCTGCTCACTCCTTCATTTAAAAAAAAAAAAAAACTCAAAAAAAAACTCAAAAAAATACTTTAAAAAAATCTCTTTTTATTCATACTGTTCATTAGTGAAAACATATGTAATTTTGTCTGCTTTTAAGTGCACAGTTTTCTGGCATTATGTTGAAAATTTTGTGCCACACTCTCATCCATCTTCAGAAATTTTTCACCTTCAAAATATAATTTTTTGCATTGATCTAGAAAATGGAGTTCATCCAGCCCCCAATGCTACCCACCTCCTTTCCACTGCAAACTATGATGAGGAATGAAAACCATCAAGAGGCAAAATTTAGAGGCCTAGGTGTCCAGTTTTGCTACATTTTCCTTTTCTCCATTTTAATTAGTATGTTTTGTTATATATAACATTGAACCTGACCAATGAATTTGATTCAGTTCTCAACCATCTTGGTTTTCGATTGTGGAAAGAATCAAATTCATGAACCTACGTACCACTATAGATAGAGAGATAGATAGGCAGACAGACAGACAGATATCACATATTGATCCTTGTTTTTCCTTCCCTCCACTCCCTCCCGTCTGTCACATTCCCGATGGATGCCAAAGTCTAATTGTAGATTGTCATTCTGGGGAGCCTCCTGAGGGCTCTCCTCATGTCCCTGTTCCGCAGGCTGTAGATAAAGGGATTCAGCATAGGTGTGAGCACAGTGTACATCAGTGAGGCCACCATGCCCTTCCTGGGAGACTGGGATGCAGCTGAACTAAAATAGACTCCAATGCCTGTTCCATAAAATAAACAAACTACTGACAGGTGAGACCCACAGGTGGAGAAGGCTTTATGCCTGCCACCTGAAGATGGGATTTTCAGAATGGAAGAAACAATTTTATAATAAGAGTAAAGGTTCCATGAGATGGGAAGGAAACCAAATATGACAACAAATAAAGACATTAATATGTTATTGGTAAAGGGATCAGAACAGGTTCGGTTAAGTATTTGAGAAGGCTCACAGAAAAAATTAGCAATTTCTACATCCTTGAAGCAGGTAAGCTGTAAGGCAATCATATTGTGTCCCTGTGAGTCCAAAAGACTAACTAAAAGAGACACCATGAGTAAGAAGACAGAGAAGCGAGTGTTCATGATGATGGGGTAATGTAGAGGGTAGCAGATGGCCACAAACCGGTCATAACCCATCACGGTCAGAAGCATGTGATCCATACACATAAAAAAGAGGTAAAAAGACATCTGAGTGAGGCAGCCCGCATAGGAGATGACTCTGCTGTGAGTCTGGATGTCCACAATCATCTTTGGGACCGTGGTGGAGATGAAACAGATGTCAATCACGGACAGGCTGGAGAGGAAGAAGTACATGGGGGTGTGGAGGCTGGAGTCAGAGCAGATGGCCAGGATGATGAGCAGGTTCCCGAGCACCGTGACCAGGTACACGGTCAGGAACAGTCCAAAGAGAACGGGCTGCAGATCTGGGTCCTCTGAGAAATGCATGAGATGGAATTCAGAGATGCTTGTTAGGTTGCGTGTCTCCATGATTTTGAGCACCTTTTCAAAAAGGAATATCAGTTAAAAAATAAAAAGAAAAAAAGAAAAAAAGAAATATAATTAGAAAAACAAAACACAAGACTGCATATTTTCAACTGAAATGCTCCCAAGTAAACTATTTACACATGAGGCCCAAAACCTTCATCAATGTTACTCAATGATGAGAACCCAATTTCTCAAGAGCTCTTTCATTATTGGAATTTTTGTTATCCCTCTCCATCTACACGAACCTAGTTTAGAAGCACTCTTCAGAATAATGTTGAGGACTAAGAACTTCATACTTCCAAAGATCACGATTCCAGGAAAAAACAGTCAGCTCTTTCAAGGTAAAAAAGGAGAGAAAAAGTTAAGCCATGCCTCTTTAAGAAAGAAAAAAGACAATAATTCTATTAGGAAGAAATTAAGGAACATCAAATAGACCTTTTTTTTCAGACAATTATACCAATTCCCTCAACATGGTGTACAGATAAGTACTAACATCTATCATTTTTTTATCTGAATACTAAATTAAAACTGATGTTTCATCATCAGAACACATTATGATGAGCCTGGTGTCTCCAAGGAGTTTTTCATTACTCTTGGATTACTGATTTCTGTCTTTGAGGAATGTAATTACTCATCAAACTTTGTTGCATATTACAATTTTAACATATAATTTCTATCCTTGGCCGAAGTGAACTTAAAATTTTTATAAAGATGTCTCAGTTAAACTTAAATAATGTAATAACATTCAGACCACAAAGATGGCATTAAAGCCCATTCAGATGTCAATGATTTAAACAATTATGAAAGATAAAACATGTTTTGACATTTTTAAATTTCTTCAGGATTGTTTTAATCAGCTCTATACAATATTAATAAAAATCCCTGCTGTGTAAGACACTCTTTACTCTTTTCTTTGATTCTGTATTCTATAGTTGTGTGATACTATAACCCGCTGTTTTCCTGATCATAAATCCTCTTATTGACAGTAGAAGGTGGTACTTCATGAATTGCCATTCTCTTATTTCCATATAGGAAGGAAATTGAGGCATACTGTTTTGTCAGGCCACATGATGATTTAATCGGAAAAGATGCCAAACAGAACAGTCAATATAATAATATAAACACAATTGCAATCACGCCAGCAGAAGGAAAAAAGTACACGAAACAAGAGAAATATGCCACAAATAATGTAAATTCTCCCTAACGGTTAACATCATTACCTATCTTATATGGCTGTTCTGAGAAAATTTTATTTCCTTCTAAATAGAATAAATACCAGGTCTGTATAATTCATTAATGTATTTATTTGGGGATATTTTTAAAAATCCAGATACTCCAGTCTCAAACCAAAACCAATTTTATTGAATTTGTTGTGCCACTTTCATAGACAGAGTTGTGAACCACTGTCACAGAATATTTCCCGCATTCAGAAAATGCTCCACTAGTATTATCTAATACTGCAGTAAATAAGAGCCTTTATTAACATATAAAATTTTAATAATATGAATATCAAAACTAATCCTTTACAAAGAACTGTAAAATTTCCAGCAAGTTGAGATTCTTTGTATCTCCACATGATTTTATTCTCCTGAACACTTTTTCCCATGGGCATTTACTATCAGGGATTTGTTGAGTAGATTATTTTCCTGTCAAAGTTTCCAAAAACTTACCTACAAGTACTTAAAGGTCATTGAAGAAGTGTACACCACAACACATGTTGCATCTGAAGTGGACGAGGTTCCATCAGCACGTGCTTTTAAATCTCCTTGAGAAGAACACAAATGGGCTTCAAATGTTTTAATTGACACAAATTACCACCTTTGAGAGTGACCTCATTTAGCTGTAAATTTACCCTGAAAACACTTTCAAACTTTTTATACACCTCTCCCTGTCACTCAATGAAAATCTGTGTAAAATATATTCATGGAACATACTTCTGGTTTCCAAAACATAATGTATATTAAATTTTATAATTATTCGTCTACATTTGTTTTGCAAAAAAAGTCTCATGTTATCACTTACACTCCCTTGTTCTGAAGATAGACCAGAAAAATATCCCTACAGTGTGTCCAAAATGATCCACTTACAAAAACCAACCTAAACACTTTATGCCATATGAGGAACTCGTATCCATTTGGGCCCAGTGGAGGAGCCTGCTCCGGGTGGGAGTCAGCGAATGAGCCTCTTAGTTCCGTACGACTGATCTGTAACAAGAGGCAGAACATGTGTGACTCTCTCCCCCTCTCTCTGTTCGAGCTGCTTGAGGGAAGTGAAAGAAGCCCGCCCATCGCCACAGGTCTGATGAGTGAAGGAAGTTTGGAACTTCAGTATTCAGTCATTGTGAGTTTTTGACTTTAAAATTGAGAATCACACCAGTATATACACAGCAGGTGAACTGATAGATGCGGCAAACTGCATTTGAGTGGCCCTGGAGCCCGGAATGAAGTGAAGCTGCATAATGTGTCTCAGCCTCAGGCGCAGGCTGACTAGCGTGCTTTTCTTTGTGCCTCCTTTTCTTAGTCATGAACATCTCTGCAGTGCTTTGAATAGCTGATATAGATGGAATGACCGGATGATACAACCCACAGTCTATGACATCGAGAGGACCTGGTTTATCTTGCTTCTACATCTTAGGACATTCAAGAAAGAACGCAATGTGCAGATGGAACATACTAAGTGTGTCCAAGTCACTCTGATCAGGGAAAATAATTGTGAAGCCAAAGAGGGTCCATTCAATGTTTGAAAGACTTTTTTTTTTTGGGGGGAATGCCTCCTTTCTCCTGAAGAAAGAGTAGGCTGTGAGGAATGAGATGTAAAGGACATTTATGTGTATTAATTATACCCAAAAAATAAGAGCTCTTGCTACGAAAAGAAGAAAATGGTAACCTCAGTCACAGTACCTATATTAAAGAATATTAATATTTTCTTAGTATCAATAATTTTATAGCTACATTTTGTTTTGTCCTAATTTTATCAACAATAACCCCATGTAGAGTAATCATTTTCTGTTTCATTTTTATTCAAGGCAGTTGTGTCAAGTAGAAATCAACATAAATGACAAAGTGAAGTCCCAAAGATACTAATGACCTGGACTACATCACAGAAATAATAAACTGAGCTGAAAAGATTAAAAATTAATCTCTCACATATGTCCAATGAGCCAAAGTTTTTCATGGTTTCCTAGGAAACAGAAATGTTACAGTAGATTTAGTGAAGTTTTAACCACAGGTGCATCCGAGGTACATTTTTAACTCTTTCATTTCCTCAGTGGAAATTTAATGCAGACCTGATACGACTCCAAGTGAGACTGTATGACATACCCAAATGCATAGGGAAGGATTGAGAGGCTGAAAGTCTGTACTGCTGCAGCAGCAAGAGAGAAATCAGTGCTGAATTAGCAAGTCTCCTTTCTCGGTGACCCTCGCCTGTGACCTCTACCTGTACAGCCCCGAGCTTGATCTCTGGCACCCCCCCAAAAAAAGATAAAAGAAGAAGAAGTCATGTTACCACGGTCTGTCCCTCTTACTGGGGATGCAGTTGCTGCCACACCCTGCTCTACTCTGTGAGCACCAGGAACCCGAAAAGGAGCAACCCAGGTGTCTCTTCCGGGAGTGACAGGGGAGTGAAGTGGTTGGTTGTCATTAAGGGGACGGCCGGCCAGGATTGATTCTCACTTAGTGCTCTGTGCCTGTCATCAGACAGCCCAGTTCAAATATGGCTTCACATTTACCTAACAACCTACTCAGGCTCCTTTAAACTTACAGGCTCCTCCATTTTCTATGAGCCATAATAATAGGGGCATTTGTAACTACAGAAGACAAAGCACAGGAAATGAAGCGAGCTACATGCAACACGCTGCTCAGTGCCTGGAACACGGGCAGCCCTCAGAGCTGGCTCATGGTGCTATGCTTACTGCCCTCCTCCGCATCCTGACCATCACCCTCATCAGCGATTAGAGTGCTTGGGAAACACTGCAGAGGGACACACTTTCTGCTGTTACAGGTGACACACCCAAGGGAAGTAGAAACAGAATCTGGAGAAGGCAAATTTGAAATAATAATTCTATCTTCTCCGCTGTGACCCAGAACATAAAATTTCGGTTCCTTATAACTGGTATTTTTCATATTTGTTCTGTCCCATCTGGCTACCCAAACTGTCATGTTTATCCCTATGACAAAGACAGAATACTTCAAGCAGCCTTCCCTTACCCACAAGGTCCCTCTGCACTTACCGGTTGACTCAGTTTCTCTGCTGTGTCACAGCCAAGGAGAGCAGATCCAGAGACCATCCTGTGTCTGCTGCCCAATGAGGGCTCAGGCTCTGTCCTCGGGGTTAAAAGAAAAACAAATTCAGATAGCAACTTCCTGATTCAGACCACCATAGAGACTAGGACACAGGGATGGCGCTCACTGGACTGGAGTCATCACACTAAAGGGCTGGAGGCTCAAGAAAATTATTAATAGATATATGACCTGGAGCCTCAACACACAGAGGTCATAATTAGTCAAATTGGCCCACACCATCCCCGTCTCTAAGGACTTTCCAATCTTAATGGAGAAGGTGACAACAAGAAAAGAAATGTCCACAAGAAGTTTTGAGTTCTTCCTCTACTCGGGTAAAATTGGTGTGTCCTAATCACTTCTGGTCTTTATAAATAATTTGAAAATGCCTATTGGCCTTAATTTTGTTTTTGGAATAAAATACATATAACCAAGAACATTCAGTTTTTACAATATTATACCCACACTTCGGTGACATTAATTGTAGTTACATTGTTCTGAAACACATCATACATCTTCAGGAACTCTTCACTTTCCAATCCGAGAATTAATATCCAACTTTAAATTCCTCTGTTCATCCACCCAGCATTCTGCTATGAAAATTTGTAAGAAATTAGGCCACAAAATTACTATACTAACATGACCAGAGAGGGAGAATTTACAAGTCTAGATGTTGGGTTGCTTTGCTTTCCCCAAACTGTTTTCACATGGATGTCACAGGTACTGAGTCTAGAATTTTCTTCTGTGGGTTCTTCCCAGAGTACGTATATTGCCTTGCTCTTCAGGCTGTCGACAAAGAGATTCAGAACAGGCCTGACCATAGTCTACAGCACTGCAGCTGGCACAGTATTTCTAGGAAAAATTAATAGAGCTGAGCCAACATATACTGCAACACCCATTCCACACAAGAAGCAAACGGATGACATGTGGGACATGTAAGAAGAGAGGACTTTACTCTTTCTACCTTCAGAGTGATGATTTTCAGACTGAGAAAACAGTTTTGTTGTCTGAAAAAAATGATCCATAAAATTGGAGGGAAAGAACATGACACCAACAAAATATACTTAAATGTACTTCATATACTTTAAATATCTGGTACCATTTAGACTTCCAATGAAAATAGAGATAAGAATCCCATGAGCACAGTGGAATGCAGCCTGACTTTATAACACTAAATAAAATAAGAAATATTCTTCTTGATCTACAATAAAATTGTTATCATTAAAGGAAATTAGAAAGCAAGGAAATATTTCCTATTGTATTCTACAGAAATGTTATGAATTCTTGTAACTTACAATATTTGTAAACAGGAATTTGGCTTGTGTTATATGGACAATAAGTTAAGTCAATATTTTCTGATCAACAAATATTGTTTTGTGCCAGTTATTTCCCAAGAGTATGTTTTAATCATTTTGTCTTTAGTGATTTCTCTCCTTTATGAGCGTAAGTGCTGACCTGAGTAATGCTTATTCTTGTAAAATTATTTCTATATAAACATTCTCTTAGCCTCATGGACTGCAAATCTTGGTGAATATCTTTTAGTTAAATACACAATAATAGGACACCACTAACATAATGTGCCCTTCACCTATCAGTCGCTAAAAATTAATGAAACCGCTCAGAAATGTTAAACTTTTAAATTTTACACAGGTTTATTTTCATGAAATCCATCTAGTTTCAGCACCGTATATTGTGAGGATGTGTTTTTGCATTTTGATTGTTTTAGTTCTGGGTTCTGTAGTGAAGTGTTGAAACTGTTCCGTTGTATTTCTAATGGTAAATTTCCTTCTTTATACTTAAGGATTTGCATCATGAGATGCCAAAGCCCAAATTACAGGGACAACCTTATGGTCTCTCACTGATGCATTTTTTGGCAATCTTTCCTGACACATGAGATGATTTCACAGATGCCCTGCCTTAGCAAAAGAGATGAGATATAATTTGTCAGTTTATTATAAAAACATACCTTCAAATTTCGTTATATCCATGGAAATGAATATTAACAGACAGGGTGAGGGTGAAAGATGTGTGCTTGTACTCCAATCACCGATATATATTGACGTATGTTCAATTTGATTATGAATCGGTTAGATTTTCCTCCAAAAATCTCGTTCTGTTAAATATGTCATTTATACCCATAAGCTTTCAAACATATTTCCTGAAGTCTGTTTGTTAATAAGCCTTAAAGGAATATTGACCAAGAATTTCACAGTCCATAAGAAATATTTTCATTTGGGTCCAGCAGAGAAAACCGGAAACTGTAATGCGAGAGAGGAAGTTAGCAGGTTAGACCTGCACTCTGACCTGCTGCTTGATGGACATGGCGTGTGAATCCTCACACCTGCCCCTGCGCTTGCTGTCTGATGCAAATACGGAGACCGTCACCACCCCATCACGTGCGTGGGGCTCACGGAACTTTGGAACCTAAATGTTTCATCATTCCATGTTTTCATCTTCAGATAAAGCTCTATCTTTTTACAGAGATAGCAAGTTTATTGGTGCATAAAATTGAGAGGCACAAGAGTATGAAATGATGAAAAACAAACTGCTAAAGTACACCTACCCTTTTCACAATGTCACCCACTTCTCTTTTTTATGTTTTACTCTTCTTATACCCATGAAAATGTTTGCTTTGAACTGAGAATAATTAATTCTAGTAGTTGCTGATGAATGAAGATCCAAGGACCATGTGTTCCTAATACTGACGAAAACAAGCGCCACTTCACCTGCTGCCATCTTGCAGGACATTCCTAAGAGGAACGGAAGCTGCACCCAGGAAAGCAGCAGACTGTAGGAGTCTCAGTAATCGTGCCCACCTATTGGGATCCGAGTGAGGGTCGAATTGAAGTTTAACAAGAATTTTTATTTTTAACTCCTCCTGTGTGTCAGGATGGAGATAGGATCTCGGCAAGCTGAAATGAAAGAGCGAATCGATGTTCTCCAATTCATGCATGTATTTACACGAAGGCAGAAAAAAAATGCCACTTCATAGAAAAAAATAAAATGAAAATTTCAGATACTAGAATATTTTATTATAAAACTTGAAACTGAATCTTTTATCATTGGTTCTAAGAATACCTAAATGACACTACAGCCTTATATTGCACACCCAACGCCTGTTAACAACAGCTGGTGCACACACTATCTGTTTAATCCATATCCGTGCAGTTGTATCAACAAGAAGTCAACGCAGGTGTCAATGCTGAGTGTCGGAGATTGAAAAAACTCACAGTATGTTACAGAAATACTAAGGGCTGGAGACAGGATTCAAAATTAAATTGTGAGTCTGTTTCTGATCCTCCAGTTCTTTACTTTGTTTCCCAAGCATCAAAAAGTTTTCAACAAAGGTCCCAGTTTGAAAGCACATTTAGGTCAGAAGACTATTAAATGTTTCCGTATGGTTTCTCTTACAGTATAAGAAGCTTAATGTATAAATATACTAAAGGGAAATATAAGGATAAATAATGGAAAATGGGGAGATATTTTGCAAAGACTATGGGGACCAAGAGATGGGTGTGAGGGAGAGCAGGGAAGGGAATGAAAAAGGAATTAAGAAGTCTTGTGTGCATTCCCCAACTGCCCACAATGATAATTCTGGTGTATGAACAGGTACTATCCTAAATAATTTTTAATTAAAAAAAATTTCTCCAATTTCCTGAGCAAGCATGTACTAAAATCACGAGTTGATTTCTTTTTTGATTTTCTTCTTTTTCCTTTTTTTTTTTTTTCGGTGAGCAAGAAGTAAGCCTCTTTATTTTAGTCTACACAAGCCAAGTTAAAGAGAAAGGACGCCATTATGTAGCTCAATCAGTACTCAAAACCTTCTATGTAACAAAAGCATAATTTTAAAAACGATTTAATATTCTTGAAGTATATTTGTTTGTATTTTAAATAATAAAATGATTCATTTGTAACTCAACATAAGAACAGATTTAGGCAAGAATCATCAAGGCATATAACACCCAAACTATAAAGTTAGACAAGGAGTAGAATATTCATCTGGTTCCCCAGATGCTCCCCCAGAGGATTCTTATCAATTAAAAATGAAAATGATTCTTTTGTAAAGGAAAGATGCAGTAGACACCCATATGTGGGTACATACAGGATCGCACAAGGAAAAGTTCAATGATTGGAGGAGAAGGTGAACATCTTTAATAAAAGGTTGCAGTGTGGGACAGGAATGAGATAGGAATCAAGATGTGCATGGTGACAAATGCCTATAATCCTACCACTTGGGAGGCTGAAGCAGGAGGATCTCCCTGAGTTGGAGACCAGGCATACTGAGTTCAAGTCCAGCCTGAACAATACTGCAAGATGTTGTGAAAAAACAAAAACAAAAAAATAAGAACAGTACTAACCACTGTGAGCTTTCTCTAGTTTTCAGTATCATCTCTGATCTTGAAAATCCCCCCACCAGTGCACTCAGCAGGTGTCACCCCTCCTTGCCCCTGTAAGTTACTTGGAACTCCCAAGGGAAAGAACACAGTCAAAAGGGGATCACTTCCTGAGGAGGCAGGAAAAAGAAATGTGTGCTTAGACTGTCAAAGGACCTGAGTTTCTGGATTTAACTGGCAGGATGATCTCTCTCTGACGTCAGATATATAAAAGTTTCTTTGCCTTTTTCTATCCTACAGCCTGTAATTGATTACACATTAAAAGAGTGTGCTTCTTTCATTCTTTTAAAATATTAATATGTCTGTCTTATACTTGAGAAACATAGTGTTGGTAAAATGAAAAAGTGCACGTAATTGACAATTCAGATGTTTCCATTTAGGAATTGCTCAATATTGCTTTTTGATATTTGGTTACTTCCATTCTTAAGGTCATCCTCACCAGCACCCTGGGAAGGAATCTCTCCACCTTTGAGGCACTGAGAAACAGTTTACAGACACCCAGAATCTGCTGTCATGGATTAGCTGTCTTTGGGAAGCAGAAACAATGTGGGAGGAAAGGAAAACTTTGAGAACTTGTGAAGCCCAGGACAACCAAGTACATAAAATGAAAAGCTCTCATAGCTAAAATTGCACAGTGCCATTATGTCTCACTATCCAGACTTCCATGTGTGTTCATCCTGGGAAGCGAGGGTTCCAAAGTACTTCCTGCATCCATCCTTCCCTTCAACAGTTACTGAGTTAGGTGGTGTCTCTACTGAGTTATGTCCCAAATCTCCAAATTCCACACCCCTCTCATGCCAGAGGACCAGTGAAGGCTCTAGGCAAACCCACGGCAGTGATATTAAAGATGTCAGGTGCGGGCTTCCAATATCAGATAACCATGAAGACGGAAAGATGGCAATGATAAGAAACCAATTAAAACAATTGACATGAAAGTTACCACCAACCAGATAACGATGCACTATGGTCTTGGAAGCTCAATGCACACAGCACTTAAACACCTAAACTGGCCCATGTTATCTCGCTCTAACAACTTTTGAAATTTAATGGAAACTGAAGAAAAAAGAGGTAAAATGTATGGCCACAAGAGGTTGTGGATTTCCCGTTACTCAAGTGGAATCTCAAGTGTACTTTTCATTTCATTAAATACTTCATTAAAAAAAAAAGTTGCTGCTTCATTTCCATTCCGCATTGTGGTAAGATACATATAAAATTGTATCATTTTAACAATTTTCAAGCATGTGCTGGTATCATTTTTATACAAATATCACTCTTTACTCATCTCCAAAAAATTTTCAGATTCCAAACTGAAACATTACATCCGTATGAAAAATCCTAAATTGCACCTTCCCCAAATAGCTGTGATTCTAATATAAAACATAATGAGAAATTGAAGGTATTAAGCTTCTGAAATGGAATTACTAAGAAGGCAATACATAAAAGTGAGTTTGGGGTGTTTAATTTTAAAACACTTTCAAAGCTACCTTCCGAATGGATGTCACAATGCCTGGGATCAGACTATGCAACAGTGAAGCCTGTTGAGGGTGCTGCTGATGTCCCTGTTCCTCAGGCTGTAGATGAAGGGATTGAGCATGGGGGTGACCACAGTGTATATCAGTGAGGCCACCATGCCCTTCCTGGGAGAGGATGACACATCTGAACCAAGGTACATTCTAAGGGTTGCTCCATAAAATAAACAAACAGCTGACAGGTGAGAACTACAAGTAGAAAAGGCTTTGGACTTCCTGCCTAATGATGAGATTTTCAGAATGGAGGAAACAATGTTATAGTAAGAGAAAAAGATCCCCGAGATGGGAAAAAAACCAAAGATGACACCAACAATATATGTGACCACGCTTTTGATTAAGGGATCAGAACATGAAAGGTTAAGTAATGGAGAAGGATCACAGAAGAAATTAGCAATTTCTACATCCCTAAAGCAGGTAAATTGTAAAACAATTGAATTATGCAGCTGGGAGTCCACAAGAGAAAGAAAGATGGACACCAAAAGTAATAAGACACAGAGGCGGGAATTTATAATGATTGTATATTGCAGGGGGTGGCAGATGGCCACAAACCGGTCAT